>JAGDQP010065883.1:0-11357 GCA_022664845.1 Lepisma saccharinum | reverse complement strand
TTCCGCATGCGACTTATTCACCAGACTTGGCGCCTTCCGATTTTCACTTATTTGCATCCATGGGAAACGCACTTGCTGTCCAGCGCTTCACATCTTACGAAAATGGCTTGATGACTGGTTTACAGCACAAGAGGCATAGTTTTTTTTTGGTCTGGCATCCACACATTGCCGGAACAATGGCAGAAATGTATAGCTAGAGATGGCCAATACTTCGAATAAAATAGTTCTTAGCATTGTCATTCAATCACTGTGTCTTTTCTGTACATAAATTCCGGTTTCATATTTACGCACCTGGTACATCTCAGAATTATGACCTTTCGGGTTTCCAGAATTCCATATTTCCCATATTCTCGAATGCTGGTGTTTCGAAATTCCCACAGCCCGAGATGAAAAATTCAATTTCTAAATTTCGAACGGCCATAATTTACAATATATAGACCTACAATTTATACTGCAGTACAAGTGTTCTCCAGTATTTTCAGTTTAGGGGCTGTAAAATCAGAATTAGAAGGGTGCAAGTGGAGTTTTGCACAGTTTTTTTTAAATCTATTTTTGGGAGTAAACGTTTTAAAGTTGGGGAGTGCTCCCTAGGATTTTGATAGGTGACACCCCTAAAGGAGGGCGCTCTGGCGGAATTACTTCTATGATATGTCTCGGTAAATATCCTAAATGTTTTTTCTACTTACAAATGAAATATTACATTCAATACGATCATTTCAAGACGCAACAAGCTACAAAAAACTCCTGGAATATTTCCTAACCACATTTTATCGCTCTGAGTCTGGAGCATATGCACTTATTACATTAGTTATAATGTTTAGTGCAACATAAGGGCTTCTCCCTGTATTCTAATATTCATTAAGTCCAGGCCACCATTTGCAATGGGCAAGTATACGTTTTTCCGGCTTGTTTCTTGTATATGCCGTCTGCAGAAGAGATATCCCACAAATTTAGCTATCCGAGCTCTTATTTTATTGGAGATTAGGAATAATTACATAATATATATACATTTGCTCAGAATGTAGCAATTTATAAATCTTACCCACGATAAATTTGAAATAATGTTGAGATTTGGTTAATTTATGAACTACGTGGCTACACCATCTGTTTTCATTAGATTTAAAGTTTCTTTTATAATTCTATGCCATTTTACACCAAGGATCTTAGTATGATTAAATAATGTGCATCCGCTCTGGTATTGCTGCTCATTTTCTTTCTAACACCATTAGTTTCGTGTATTTTCGTTTCTTTTCTTTGAAAATTTAATTTATAGATTGATTGATATAATTTAATGGATACAATACCGTTGAGCAATTCTGCACCAAACTTTGTATGGCTTCGTCGTTTCTAACTCTACAAAATACCGTATATTATTTCGGATAATTCAAATTTGACAGAGTGTAGCCAGGTCATTGCAAGTCGATACTATTCTTCCTTTCTCCAACAAATTTTGCAATACTTCATGTTAAAAAAAATAATGAACGATCTCGGTTGCTAAAACGTTGACGTATTCAGTATGTCTCGGAAAAATGGAGCAAACTTCGAGTACACGAAAACAAGAAAAAGTTCATTTGAAGAAATTTCTTCGGAGCTTAAAGTACAGCGGCAACGATTTATATGAAGTACAGCGGCAACGACACACCTCGGCAACTAATGACATAAGCCATGTTGGCTTATTAAATCGCAATCAAAGTACTGGAAAATACACCTAATTAGGTTTTTTTATCATTATAAAAGTGAGCTTGAAGGCGATTTTTTTGTTTGTCCTATTAAGCTATTTAATTCTTTGACAAGTAAAATGCTTACGTTGCGAAACATATGCGGCAGTAGTGAGTACTACTTTCGATTCTGATTTGCTAAGCTAAGACTGCTTACGTTATTGTGTCAAGTTATAACATAATTTGTGACGATACCAATGTAGCTTTGAGCTCCTGAAGCTCTGAAAATATGCATACTGTATTTCGAAATTTCTTTAAAAACAGTACTTTCTTGTTTTGATATCAATAATCACCTCGCGAAGTTTGGGCCACTATTTCAGGAATGTTTTATCTATAAATGATGATTTACTAAGTGCGTAACCGATTCATAATTCGTGAAGCATTGTGTTATAGCTTTGGAAAACAAATGAGACCGTGGCTGCTTATATAGAACTGAGTTATGATATTGGGGAATCCCAGGGGGAAAAAGTTATATATTTTTCGTTTCACAAAATACTTCCTAGTATTCCGGGTATTCCTCACGGAAAGGCTCATTGAACCAACCTGTGTATTTGCGAGCTGCAAAAAAAAACGCAAATCCGCAACCGTTAGACAAGTCTTCGCCAAAATTCCATGCCTTTTTCTTTAACAACATTTAACACTTAAATTTAATATAGGTAGCACTGGTAATATTACATCAACATTTCAGTTTATTTCTGCAATGTTCCGATAAGTTTCAATGACTGCGAAATGTTTGCTTTGTCTCATTTATATTCCTATGTTACGGTGGCATTGCCTCTTTACCCATTCACTTCACATGTCAAGAGCATATTGCAAAATAACATTTGCATATGTACTGAAAGAATCCTAAAGTAAAAATCTGGAAGAATCTCAGAACCAGGATTCGAATCACGGATCTCTCGCATTGTAACCAAATGCCTTACTAGCTATGCGACGACGGCTCTTTAAAAATTGTTTACAGTATTTAATTCTTTTATTATTTGTCTACTATTGTGATTCATACTACTGTGATGGGAATGATGCAAAAAATATATCTGATACCAATTTCAAACATAGTAAATGTTGGAATTTTTACATATACCTTAACGGGAGATCTGCACTGAACCCCGATTTTCTGAACCATAAATAGGACATTGTAACGTTCCTAAAACATGCCTGCAATTTAATGTGCTTTTAGGGTATTTTCGCTTTGCTCGCATGATTTAAGTACAGTGCTAAAAGAATTATTGCAAAGCACAGACGAGTTGAAGAAAAGATAGAGGAGTTGAAGAAAAGACAGAGGAGTTGAAAAGTAACATGAGGAATTATTTGATAGTGTTCACGAGGGAAACAGTTATGAAGAAACTTAGTGTATGATAAAAGGAGTTTAGTATAAAAGTGCATAATAGACTGGAGGAGAAAGGAGTGAAACTAGGATGGAAGAAAGAAGAAAAGGAGGACATAGAAAAATGTGGTGGTAATAGGGGATATGATGTTGTTGGAAGAAGAAAATAAGTTATTGATTTGAGGTTATAAATTAAAAATTAAAAATCGAAGAGTGGATGCTACGGAAGTCATATACACTGTAAACAAACGATTGCCCAAGTACATAACAAGGAGGTAACGGACAGGATAAGAAGGACGGCCAAAGTAATAGTGAAAAAACACAACAAACGCAGGGGAACCTTTCAAGACAAGCGGACAAAGGTGGCGCTATTGTAAATATGGAGGAGAATTGGTACAAAGAAAAATTGAGTGAACTCTGTGATGAAACATATGAAGTGATAGAAGACAGAAATGTGAGCGAAGTAATAAAAAGTGATGATATCGCTCACGAAAGAAGGCTACAAAAGTGGAATAAACAAAGAAGGTAGGAAGGACAGTGATGAATGGCTTCCCGAAAATTCACAAGCACAAAGCGAAATTAAGATCAGTGTTTAATTGTAGGGGCAATATGCTTAAACAGCTGGACGAGAAGACAGAAATGATGGCAGAGGTGATAAAAATTGACTGAACATACTGTCCCAAAATAAGTGTGTAAATTTCATTGTTCCAGTACACAGGAATGGGAACAGCTAGGGCAACCAAATTTGGAGGGAGTTTAGACGAAAGGTTCTCTCTCTCTCTCTCTCTCTCTCTCTCTCTATATATATATATATATATATATATATATATATATATATACTATGGTCAATCAAAGTCTGAGTACCACTCATTTATTCGTCTGGTACTAGTGAAGACTACCTTAACGATATAAATGCGAGGATCGACGTATATTTCGAGGTGATTGTTGCGTAAAAGTAGACATACCGGGATGTGAGCACTATGAAATAAGAATGAGATACCCATTTCAACAAAGGGTGTTTATTGAAATGTAATACACAGATCCAATCGAGGGGATCTAGCAATTAGAACACACCAACAGAAGATTTACGAACAGCATTACAATAAGGTCTCACTTACCAAACATAGGAAAATTGATGTCTAGAACCTCAAACTGTTAATGATAATGACCTAGCTGAGTGAGACACAGCTAGTTCGCTGCCCTAAAGTGACGCCCACATAATTTTCCCCATACGTGGCCCTGAGTACAGGATCGGCCAGGCCCTGGCTCGGCTCTGGGGACCAGCAGAAGGACCAACTAACAGTTGGCAAAAGGCTAAGTAACAGGATCATCTGTATGTCCTCGGATACTAACTCGGATACTAACCTATGATAAGTTATGTTTACATTAATAAATGGTTTCGTGTTAATAAAGATTATATATTGGCTTTGCTTTAGAAGGCAATTCGACTTCAAGTTATATGTTTATAATTAGTAATAACGTTTGAGAAGATAATCTCCCATAAGGAAGAACTGCTACGACTGCATGAATTCGTATAACAAATATATATTGATATATTTTAGGAAATTAATATAGCTAATGTAGCATTATCTAATTCAAAACATAGTTAATTATAATCCGTTTCACATGTTATACCACTTATTGAAGTAGACAGTAAAATCAATCAGAAAATCTACCTATGTATGTATGTTACAACGTGAAAAAGTTGGAAGCATGTCAGGTTATCTCTGGTCAAACAGTACTTTTTCATTTTGTTTTGTGTGAGTAGTAAGTTTGTATATAATGAAACTGTCTCATATATGTATGTGCATTGATTTGGTAGACTTAGTTTTTCTTAAATACTTGAAAAAGTACATGTTTTGTTTGGTGTTATGCTTAATTCACCTCCTTGTTATAATGGCTGCTACTCATGCAACTGATACAAGGTCACCTACTATCTACTAGCATGATTCACTATCTACTCAAAAATAATTTCGCTCTCATTTTTGATAGTACACTTGGGTTAGTGTTAGAAAATTGTCTTACCTTTAAACTTTATTTTTATATGGGCCAGTTTAGTAACTTTGGACTTCGGCCCGTCACGATTTGCCTTTAGCTGTTAAGTGTTAAAATCCACACCCATGCCCCTGCCGGGACTCGAACCCGGGACCGTTGAGTCGATAGCCTACCGCCGCAGACCGCTCGACCACCCGGCCGGCAAAATTGTCTTACCGTGTAGCCCATAAGATCAATGATGTTAATATAAACAGGCATATATTTCATTTCATATCTTACTCCTTTCAACCAAGTACATTGGTATGCGAAGGGTTCAGTGCAGTATTTACATAAGACACATTTTATAATACATGTTTTATGGCATTGGGTTCTTACCATGTTTGTAACAAATTACTAAATTACTAATATTCTACTACAATAAAATAATAATAATAATATGACTAACAATAATTAGCAATATGAACATACACTTTTAATTTACTTTTATGTTTGAATTATATATAGAATCTAATCAACCTATAATTTTCCAGGCATTCCTTTATACTGTAGGAAGTCCTCTCTCCTAAATATATTCTTAACTTTTTTCTTAATTTTTTGAAGTTGTCTTCACCTTTTATTTCGTTTGAGAGTTTATTATAGATATTGCTGCCCATTGTATGGGACTATCCTGTACAATGATTAGTCTAGTGAAGTATGATTCTTCGTATTTTTTTTCTTGTATTGTAAGCATGGTGTTTTGGACAATCTTCATTCATTTCTTTAATATGGCTTGCTATTTCGTAAATATATATATTGAAGGCACAGTTAGTTAGAGTGTTTGTGTGTGGAGAGGGAGAGTGTTTGTATGTGGTTAGTCCATTTAAGGTTCTCATTTATAATAATTCCTAAAAATCTAGTATCACTGGCCAATTGTTTGAGTAAAGAGTTTGCTGATATTACTGAGCCTTTTTATTTTTTATTTTGTATTGTATGGAAAAATATGTACTGAGTTTTTATTTCATTAATAACTAACTTATTACTGTCAAGCCATAGTTTCATTTTTTCGATTACCTCTCTCAATTTTTTCGATAAGATACTAACATCATTACTTTTTATTAGAACATTAGTTTCATTAGCATATAGTATCATTTTAGTTTATATTGTATTTATCTGTAAATCATTTATATATATTAAGAAGAGTCCTATCTGATAGCCAAGGGGGCAACTAGGAGCCCTCGTCTTCCCTAAATATTCCCTCTTTATTAATAATATATTACCACAGTATAGTGTCTAACTCAATAGGCGTTACTTTTCTTAATATATAGCGACTCTCGCTTCTAATTAACACATATGAACGAGAAACTATCTATCTTTAGTGTAAATATCTCTCCTGTTTGCTTTTTTACTTTACGTTTTACGGTTTTACGTTCTATACATTTTGATAAAGATCAAAAGATGGTGGAGACGATAGAGACACAGCTACTTCGCTGCCCTAAAGTGACCACCATATCATTATCCCCATGAGTGGCTCTAAGTACAGGATCTTCCAGAACCTGGCTCGGCTATGAAGGCCAGCAGAAGGACCAACTAGCAGTTGGCCAAAGGCTAATTAGTAAGAGTCTGTATGTCTTCGTCGAAGGAGTTTCTGATTGTTTGAGTGTGGTGAACGCGTGTCCCCGCTAATTATCCTGCTTCGTGGATTCCTTGGGATTTTGTTCCAGGTGCTGTACATTCCATTACGTCTAGCTTGTTAAAAGTGGCGTATTTACTGTTAACACCTTAACACCTCTCCTGACATAATTTCCTACGCTTATACCCGTTTTTGGCTCCGCTCAAACACAAAAACAAATGGAGGATATAAGTTGAGCATCTGTCAATCAACCCTGATTAGAATATGACGATAAACATTTATGTAGCATGTATTTGATCTTCTTTCAAGTAAGACCGTTCCTCAACATGTAATTTAATAGTAAAAAATTTAAAAAAATATTTTCCGTGTCTCACAAATAATATTTTTTTAATGAATTTACAAAAAGATTCAAAACTTTGAGAACCACCGACATCATTTAAACAGAATGAAATATTCGCATACTGCTCGTGGTGTTAGAATATACGGAACATCTGGCTGTAGAAGGATGCATACTTCTGTTGTCTGCATATTTGTGTGCTTGCAAGGACTCTTACACAGAAAAAAAGAGAAATAAAATAAAAAAATAAAATATACTGTTAATATAATACAAGGAAATAAATGTGCTTTGTTTCACAAAGTAACTCGCTGTCTCTTAGTAGCAAGTCAGCTTTTCTCGCTTGAGAATACAAAATAACAGGATAAGAAAGCTAGTTCCAGTAATTTGAAAAGGGGTGATTTAATTTTTG
Organism: Lepisma saccharinum; assembly: GCA_022664845.1. Taxonomy (NCBI): domain Eukaryota; kingdom Metazoa; phylum Arthropoda; class Insecta; order Zygentoma; family Lepismatidae; genus Lepisma; species Lepisma saccharinum. The sequence goes on along the minus strand of JAGDQP010065883.1, from coordinate 3,965 downwards.
GGCTAGCTGGTTATTCGGAATTTTTTTCTGCTGATATACCGATCACAATCTCCGTGGGATTAGTCTGTGTGGCTATAGAGGTTGCCGATATCGCGGCCAGGGGCAGGTTCTTTTCGATCTCCTGAGCCCTCTTTCTACGTTTACTACACTTATGCCAAACGTACTATCCAATGAAGAATAAGGTGAGCAGGGCTATCTGTATGCCCATAATTATGATCGTGTTTGCAGTGGGCTGGACCAGACTGTTATCTTCCTAAAAACGAGAAAAAGGGGCGTACTGTTGGGAATGTCATCAACTTTACAAAATGGATCAAACATACTTATTACTGCTAGTTCAAACGGATAGTTAAATATGCCGTTCAGAATTCTAACCCTCGCTTGGTCGGACTAGGCTTTTGAGAATACTCGACTCAAGGTCGCATATTTGAAATAAAAATGTAACACTTCTCTAAATACTGGAAGTAGCACATCCTCCGAGAAATGAATGTATCATCTGCCCACCTAAACATTAATGACGGGAGACTAGTTTGAGGGGTATCTCAATTAAAATACAAAAACAAATACGATATCGGTTTACAATACGTTCCCAAAATTTTCAAGTTTCATTTTTCGTTGTTTGGCCATAATAAAAAGACGTGGAAACACGACGAGCTACTGGGTAATAGTGACATTGACCGTCGATCAGTCCTTACTTCAAAATAAACCAAAAACAAATCCTAGTGACCCAAAAATTCCTTACTATTACAAATATATCGATGTGTCTGCGTTTTTGTAACGTGTAAAGAATTCGACCGACTTACATCGTAATTAATGACTCCTGACGACAGCGGAAGATAAGGAAATATCCTTATGAGAGACCTTGCTTAGTCGTTACCTATCGGCAGACGAATGCTGACTGTGTACCTTGCAAATAGGATATTATCCTTACTTCAATTTTAGTAAATTGCAATCATCAGAGGGAGGTGCCAGGCTCCTCTGTGGACCTCCGTGCGGACCGTCGACGTTCTCTTTCTATCTTTTTCCGAACAAGCGTAGAAATCAAGAATGAAAGTTAACAATTTGATAGGGATATCGTCCCTTGGCGAACTTTGTGATGTGTCCATTGTGTATACTTCTGGTAGATCCGGGGGTCTATCATCTTTCCGCGCGCATTGGTTATCTTTTGAAGTGGTTGGATAAAAGGGTTTGATACGGCTGATGGCCACAAAATTCGTTTCTCGTCACTTGCGGTGGTTATCATATTTTAGGAGGCACGTGTTTTTGTAAAGCTGGTGTAACACTGCAGCCTTTATGTCGTAAAGATTGTCTAGACATTTTGCCATATTGGATTTTGGGGTTATGTCTCGAGTTAAGATCGTATCACTGGTTTGGTAAAATGGTGGCTGGTATGCCGACATTTGTGCCTTTTTTGTATCTGAAACCGCTTTTCGAGCTATTTGTGAACCTCTTTCCTTATATATTCTAATCGAGCCAGCCTTTCCATATCTGAAATGACTTCTGAGATAGTACCTAGTTCAATTTTGAGTGATAAGGTGGAATGAAATCCCTTAAGGGTAAAAAATGACGATTACTCAAAGCCATAGTAATGGCGTATGTTCTAAATTAATGTGGCTAATGGAAAGTAGGTGGACCATAGGAACTGTCTGTTTATGGTCCAGGGCCGTTTAAGATTGAAAAGAATAGAATTAAATTGTTCCACGACACCAATTTGAAAGTGGACTTCTGTGGGACAGAACCAAGGCTGACCAACGGTTCTCTAAGCCAATTCTTCAGAAGGTGAGGAATGTACTGAAGACCGATCCCAAGAGATGGTGTATGATACTCCGAAATTTAGGAACAAGTAGCAGATCAGAGCATCTGCCACTGTTCATAATGGAACTGTGATAGCTAAACGCGTCGAGAAGTCCAACATTGCCAGGACGTATAGGAACGAGTTTCTAGGTACTATAGTTCCTTTTTAGCTTTTAAAAGCGTGAGGTGCAATCCTGTAGTCTGTACAGTATGGGCCGTTTTCCGCCTGGAGTCTTAGCCACCTGACTAGGAGCTAGGAACTTCCTAATGAAAATGAAACTCTTTTCTTCATTGAGGGAAAAATTGTTGACTAAGGGAGAAAAAGTCTTTGAGTGTGAAAAGTGAAAAGACAGTGGACCATCGCCGTAGAATTCCATGATTACTTTGTTTTGTACGTTTTGGGGTATGTATACACAAAAAAAAACGTGTTCTATTGGTGAATCTACGAATTATGTAGATAGTGCCGTCGCGAAGGACAAACTGTTTCTCTACACGTTGGAATCTCCGCGGGTATTTAACAGAGGGGGAGTCAGTGGAAGAGAGTGAAAGCTAGAATATTAAAGGATCAACTGAGGATGGAAGTGAAGAACAGGTTCAATGTAAAGGGGGTTATGAACATTGTATATGTGCTGTTTTTGACTGTGTTTGTAGACTGAAATATACCTTTACTGAATGTGACAGAGGTGCAGATTGCATATATGAAGTTAGTGGCTCTAATTAATACCGGAGATCATGCTCAGTTTTGAAGAAAGATTTTAAAATAATTGAAAGCACCCTGAAATTAAATTTGAGGTAGTAGGAACAGAAACCGTAAAAATTAAAGCAGTAAATGAAAATAGCATAAACTTACAAGACAGAGGGCGAATATCACTGAATTTTGAAGGGAATGATGAAACAATTTTAATAGACATTTGTAATATCAAAATGCCCTTACAAACGTATATTAGGACAGGATTTTTGAGAAAATTTGAAGTCAAATTCAAATATAAGAATCATACAATTATTTTTGCTAAAGAAGAGAAGGTATTGGATTTTATTGTAAAATCCCATAATAAAAAGGAAAGTGGTGACAGTATCGAGATCACAAAGCAAATAGAACAAAAGAATGAATATGAACAGGAGGAAGCGTATCCGATGATTGTAGAAAGAAATTCATGCAACACATACAAAAATTAGCTACAGTAGATAATGAAACAGAGAAGAGACCAAAACTTAATTCAAGAAAATCTAGAGAACTGAGAAGAAAAATAGTCAAGAAAGATGGAACAGAGATAAATAAATATGTGGAAAAAGCACAGAAATATATGAAAATCTATGATTATGGTAAGGTAGAGGATTTGCGCAAGGACGCATAAATCTGACATCCAGAAATAATCTGATCTATTGGGCTTATGAAAGATATACAAACTGCATACTCAAACAGTGTCCACATTAAATATATGACAAATATGATTATTCAATGTTCTTTAGATAATATTGTTTTCTACAATTTTTTTTTCTTTTTTAGTGTTGCATGTGTAAATGGATGTCGAACTTGATGTGATAACACTACGCATACCTTAGTATACTAATATGGAACAAAAATGATTTTTAGTAGAGAAGAATAAGCAACCTTATTAATGTCTAGGTAGGAACAATTTCTAAAGATTTCTTTGTCAAGAGCTTCTAGTTTGAGCCAGTAAAATGAATAAAAAATCAGACAAAAAGAAAGAGAAGTAAAGAAGATAAATTTAACAAAAAAGGGATTTCATAAAAGGAAAATATGAGTGTCCATGTAAGTTGAATGCTTATATAAAAAGGGAGTACTATTAATAATATAGGTGAGCATTAAAATGGTGATATAATGTATTGAAAATATGTACTACACTTAACTGTAAATTTGACAACAATGTAAATAAAACCTTTTCTATTCTACTGAATTCAAATTACAAATAAATGATTTTAATTTAATGATTCTTACTCTTTCCAAAATATGATACAGTTTCTAAGCTGAATTTAGCTATTCTATACATATGATAGAAACCTTTGAGTACAACCCTGTCATATTAAATTAAAAAAAAGAACGTAAGTCAAGGAGATCTCTATGGAAATACATGTATAAGCTAAATCTATTAAGCGTTGATTAAGAAACATGTTCATTCAAAACCAAAGAAACTTTGAAGATCTACGTGGAT
>JAGDQP010065882.1:0-11357 GCA_022664845.1 Lepisma saccharinum | reverse complement strand
TATTTAATTTTAAAATCGATAAAAGAATTGATCAATTCCGTACAATACTAGTCATTTCCTAAAATTCATACTTCCTTTGTGAATTAATTTGTTTTAATAGTTGAATTACTTTGTATCTGTTATAAATACTTATTTTTATATGTTTCATTATAGCTTTAGTTTGCAAATTATAGATATATTCATATCGATCGGTATCTATGTTATGTTTGGCAATAATATTATAAGCTTGGATGCACTGTTTTTCCATAGTTACTTGTCTGGAAATTTTGTGTAGCTGTCCAATATAAATGTTCTATTTGTAGTTCATACTTATTTATTTTTACCTCATTTTGCTTTTGTTTTGGATCATCTTCACTTTTCACCTTTGATGCAGTTTGATATTTAATCGGTATCTGGTTCACTTGGTTGTTGTAAGTTGTATTTTAGGATTATTACATTATTTTCTTATATTCTGATTTTCCTTTTCACTTTTGACTCTTCCTCTTCACTCATTTGCTTATTTATCTCTTTGATGTTCTGTAATACTTTCGAACTATCAGGGATATGTTTCTCTTTGTGTTCAGTTTTCGTCTGTTACTGAAATGGTTTTTAAAGCCTGTTGCTTTGGCATCATCCATACTGAACATACTTGTTCATTTCGTATCATTGGAGTCTTATTTGTAGAGATTATCAATGGTAATGTGAATTGGTTTAAAGCATTTGGATCACAAGTAACGGCTTCTTCTGACTTTTCTATGCTTTTTGATCAACTTTAGGGGTCACGTTATCAATATTGCCTTGCAAAATAACAGTTTCTTCTGACTTCTGTATGGCGTTTTGGTCAACTTCAGGACTTACATTACCACTGTCTTCTTTAATGTTGCCTGGTAAGATTTTGCTGTTGTTGGGAATTACCCTTTTATATTCAGATTCTGAATGAAGAATTGCTTTGTTTAACTCAAAAAATAGTTCTTGGTTGTTTGCTTGCAAAGACAATCGTTTTTACTGCTAATTCAACATTTATGTCTTTTAGATCGCTAGCCGTTCGTTGTATTTGTTTGAAGTATTTATTACTTTGTACCACTTGATGGTCGTATGGCAAAAGTCTTTTATGTGGTTTCGGATTATATCGGCATTTTCCGAACTTTTAACATCTGAAGAATTATCTCTTCTATGTACCTTTCTGTATGACATACATTGATCGTCTTTAACCATGTAATGAAATTTACACCTTTCCACACCTGTCTTTAAATTGTGCTCATGACTGGATTGTGCTCATGACTTCTTGTATTATATTATAGTTATGTAGCACTTCATGTCGAAAAATTTGCTTTTTTGCTATAGAATTGGATAGATTTGTTAACTTAGTTATTATTAAATGTACTTCTGATTGTAAGCGCCTCTCCTTTTCTACAATTCATGTTATTTTATGGTTCATCTCTGCAATAAATTACTCATGATCATCTATTTGCTCCCTTAGTTCATCAAAAATGTTCCCACTAAATTATTATATTCTTATTTTTTCATTTGTTCTTCTTTCTTTATTTCTTGTTTCTTGGTCTTCCCTTTCTCTTCTTCTTCCTCGTTCGTCTTCTTTCATTGTCTGAAATATTTGCGTCACTATGGACACCGTTGCTACTTCTAGTTTCTGTGAAGTATTCATCGTTCTCCACCTTCCATTTGCACTGGAACCTTGTTCGTGCCCTGATATTGTTCGGCATTTATTGATATAACCTCCTTGGCCGTCGTCATACTGCTACTACTCGTCTTTTTGGACGGATTAATAATTTGCCTGGAAGCTAGCTTGTAGTCGGTAGAGATTATATCTTAATGTATTCGAACCCGTTAGATTGGCCGGGGTGCTCCAAGTCTGTAAACGATCTAATTACACTGGATACTATGGCCAGTCATCATAGCAATTTAAACCAGGTTACAAAGTTGATAAGAGCAAACACTTCCTCAATAAACAAATTTAAATATTTCAATAATAGAGCTATATACTCACATTTATATAAGATATTTATTGAGCATTACAGGTTTTCAATCTTTATAAAAACAACATTTCGTACAGAAGTAGAACTTTAAACATGATTATGAACAACTATAATAATAATATGGCAACGTTAAAAATTAAACTCAACTTTCATTCAAACAGAAACATTAACCCTATTTCAAACTTCACATGCCACTCTGCTGTTATCTATTGAACACAAAACTTACTACAATCTATAGAATTCTTTGAAACTACAGAAATAACATTTCAATCTTGTAAACACTTGATTAGACATTAAATTACATTAAGTTACATAGGTACAACACAATATAAGAAAGTGATTGCCCATATTAATCATCATCATCACCATTCATAGCAAATGCGTCCTAGGTATTTATATTGAAATCATACTAAAAGATCTGGGATTTCTTCTATTGCAGGCAAGGCAATATGATGCAAAATAATCCGTTTTACGAGCATGACTTTTTACGCAATTAAATACCTAACATATACACTTCAATACAAAATTATGTTAAACTCTTCACTTTGTGTAATTTCATATATCTAGACGTTCCTAAAGTTATCTCTATAGTACAACATACAGTAGAGTCTCGCTTATCCGACGTAAACGGGCCGGTAGAACTTCGGATAATAGGGAGGTGTTAAGAAAAGGCCTATTAAATGTCAAACTATGTTATAATTTTAAACATTACGAACATAATAATGTTTTACAATAGAACAAGGAAAATTAACTGAAAAGAAAGTGAACTTGTCTAGTTACAGAATTGTTTGAAGTTAAATACAGTACGTACAGTACTTCAAAAATTCAGTCCTGTGATGATTGAAATAAATTTTTGATAGTACTATGGTTTCCTGGTTTCCGTTTCTTTGCTGCTACGTCTCGCCATTGTACTTAATTGCAGTTCCTAGAATCTTAACTCCTTCGTTATGTTATTTGCGAGACTCAAGAGTTTGTGCTTGATCTTGATCTTCAGTTTGTTCTTCCGAGACATTCGACCATGATTAGGTGTCCATTATGTCTGGAATCGTCTGGGATTTTATATTGGATTTCAAAGTTCTTGTGAGTCAAGGTTAGATCTGATGTCACATGTAGTTCGTAATTTAGAAATATAATTTGAGAACGGAAATGGTGTTATTATCACGTTTTGTACGTTGCTATGTCGTTTATGGATACTTTGGAGCTCTGATGCAATAAATCTAATATCATGATTCATAGTCGTCGTAACATATCTTAAATCTAATACAGATTGAAATCTTATAAACTAGTACAAATGAAATATACACTGTTGGTCAAATCTAATTAAAAAAATGGAAATTAAAATTATGAAAACCTGAGCATATAACAACAAGGTACATTTGTGTTTACCAATGTAGAATTCTAGAACATTTGTGTTTACAAATGTAATTAAGTATTTGTCTCTTACTTAATTTCCTCTTCTCCTCTTCTGCAAATAGCCATCGTATCATCAAAAATGCGTGCTTATCTTCTTCAATAGAATGTGTCTGAGAGTCAGTTCTACAGTCAACCGCTAAACTTCTAGTCAGCGCTAAGTTGAGACCAAGTCTGATTTTGGCCGGTAAGAGTACGCAAAATGAGAGTTAGCCTCAGCGCTGACTAGAAGTTTAGCGGTCGATTGTAGAACTGACCATGAAAACCCTGATTGGTGTACTGTTTTTAAAGCTATCATAAGTCCAGTATAGTGTTCTGTTCTATCAATTTCACGTTACATTGAACAGATTTCTTCTACATTATTTATTAGTAATATTTTCGCTAAGAAGATTTTGTCAATTATATTCCTTCATAATATTTAGTGCCAATCAAACATGTATTACCCATGTAAGTCGCACTATGAAAACCTATAAAACAACAATCGCTTCTTATTTACTAAGATCTCAATCAATGCTTTCATTTCTTGATAGCCTCTTCAACACTTATATGTTAAAAACATTAACTTTGCTTTTGAACTTGAATTTTTTACATTTACAACACAACTTGCACTGTATTTTCATTTACTGTACTTTTTGCTAAATTTTTTCCCACTTGTCGTATTTAAGTGTAGACAGCCTACTGGAATTTAGTAATTAACGTATGACTGTTATTGCAGTAAAGGTGAGGGTTGAGAAAGGAACAAATTAGTAACAATTTGACAATTATTGATATTAGGGTAGGGTAATGTGTCAGCAACAACATACTAAAATTCCTTTAAAATCCCACTGTAGCTTTTCTCGCCATTTTAAAATTTGGCTGCATCGACAGGGAATATTTGACAATCATCAACTTTCACGATCACCCTTTCAATTCTTGCAGGATCATGTAATATACATCGTTGGAAAGGCTATGTGCCGAAGCTTTCAAAGAAGTAACATTTCTACCCATATTAATCAATTTATAGAAGAGAAGGAGTAAAAAGTTGAAATTTTAGGAAAGTAGAATAGTAGCTGCCGTTAGCTGCTATTGCTATTCAGTGCGGCAAAGATAACAAGACATTGATGAAAATCATGTTAGTAATAGGTTAAAAACTGGCTTGAGAATGTAGAAATATGTCAAGAACTACACACTAAAAGTATCCTAAAGTATGATTTTCCTCGCTATATGTCAAGATAGTCGTCGTTTACAGGAGAATTAATCATGATAGCCATTTTCAATGAAGAAACAAACACATTTGTACCAAGTAGAAACTTAAGATGGTACTGGTAAAAAAAACATCGGAAACTGATTGCAAAGGATCCATGAAATCCAACCATTGCTTTTGACACTAAGTTGAAACAAAATAGTTATTTTTCTGCATATTTTACAGTGTTTGGCCAGGCTCGTAACAACTTAATAAGACTACAGATGCCTGACTCGTATTTATTTAAGTTTACCAAATCCAAAGCTAATTTGGAAGGCATTACAGCTATCCCGCGGAGAGCAGAATTAAGTATGAGTGACAAGTATTACAGACGATTAGTACCAAAGTTGGAAGAGGAGTGCAAAGTTCACCATGCAAGAGTGCAAAGCCTGCTTTGGTTCGGAGTGCACGAAGGAAGTTGTCCAACAAAACGCCATTTAGAACTTCTTTGTAATGGCAACAAGGCATTTATCGTAGCGTATCTTCTTGCATGTATATGTTAAAGCATCCAAAGGGAAAAAGAGAATAAAAGATGGTTTCAGTTTAAAAAGAACTCGGACAAAAGAACTGTGCTTGAAAAGAGAACAGTGAGGCAAAACGGGGACATCTGGCAGCCTTAAGTAACGTCAGCAGAGGAACTTAACGTCATAGCAGGAGAGGCATCGCCATCACATTCTTACTGTTATTTACGTTTAATAGTCATGCAAATTCCGGGATTCTTACCGGGTTTAATTTCTGGCTGAACATGATACTTTATTCCTGGTTAGTCCTAGTCAATTCGGGGCAGTGAGGACCGGACTATATTTAGTGATGTTGCACAAGATATTTTCATAACATGTGTAATTTTACGCAAAAGATGAAAAGATAAAAAATTGAAATAACAATAATAAATGTCTGCTTTAAGTGTTTTGATTAAAAAGAAAGGAAATTCAAAATCGGTTGAATACTTAACGAAGTAACGGTAAACATTCAACTGTTCAGCTATTCAGGTGTTAACTTATCCGCCATCTTTGATGGCAGTCATCTTGGATAATATTATGAATAAAAGTACCCAGATTTTGTAAGTCTATAAGGGGTACTTAAACGAAATTTAATAGGTAATCTATACATGAGAATCCCTCGGCCAACCCATCGGGGTCCGGAGTAAAGTGGATTTCCAACCAGTATGTTCAAAGTACCCAGGCAGGAAATGAACCTGTGATCACGCGCACAGATAGTGAGCATGCTAACCTGTTAACCATCCTGATGAGTCACTTCACCAACAGATTTTAATAATTCAAATTAATGTTCGAAACATCGGAAAAACTATTTCCTTTACAATCATGGTCAAAATACCATAAACATGCCTGCAGAATCTCTATAAAAAAACCTTTAGAGTTTATATTTACAGCAAATAGTTTAGATTTAAATTAGTCGATGATTTAGAAGATAATTCTCGACAGTTCAAGTAGTTCAAATCTGCTAGTATAATTATGAAGTTAATTGTAGATGAGGATTGAATAACATATAAATCCCTCGAAGCTAGTTCCTTCTAAGGATGTTAAAGTTGATTATCCATTCACAATATTCTCTTGTTCGAAATACCAAATTTAGCAACACATTGGACAAACCTAGAACCAATAACAATTTAGAAGTCTGCCAAGATAAGGAAATATCCTACGTTTCTACAGAAAACGGAATGCTTACTCTTTTTGGTGTTGAGTTTCATCTATCATTGTAATTCCGAACTATTATAAGTTGTGCTACCATTTAATTATATTGTGAATTGATGGGAGGTTCCACACATTGTGGTCTAGCAGCCATTGTGGAGTAATTAAACGAAAAAGAAAAGCAAAATTTTGCACAAATATATTTTCAACTTTTATGCTCATACTGACGGGAAGTACATCAAGCTAATTGTACACACAACGGATATATAGACCTTAAAGTGACCTCTCAAAATAGACATCTTACCCAGCACATCAGTGTAAGATGCCCTCTCCTATTCCAGCCCCATCCATATTTACCTAAATGCCATAAATGACATTTAAATTTTATTGAATAACGTAATATGTTGAAGCACTTTGAGGATAAGATCAATATTTGTTTCGTATATGTTTAATGAAAAGACGTCACAGATGGACTAAAGTTGACACTAATTGTATGATGGACAATATATGCATATATTTGCTTAAAAAAAGCTTTTCACAACAATTTAAATGCTTATTTATCACTTAAGTAGTAGCCTGGAACTCCAGATTGGTTTTGTGGGTGAGAATCTGGGCTGAACCTATTTTAAAACCCGATGTAAACTTGAGGTATCTCAAAGCGTTCCAAGGTAGGCAACAGGTTCCCCTGCTTATGTAGACTACCAATCAGAAATATTCTTGTACATTCAAGAGGTATAGATTAATGGAATGAGTGTCCTACCTTAAAACAATGGAAACTGTCTTATTTAATGCAATGCATTTATAGGTAGAGTGCATGTATCCCCATTCTCCAGCCTTCGGAGCAAGACGCCACTTCAAATGTTTCCCGCCACTCGCATGGCTCCTTTATTAGTACTTAACAGTCAAAACTATCCTATTTAAATGTAATTTCTATTATATGTCATGAAATTTAACTCCACTCTAATCTGTTTGCTGCATAGAGGAAATTATTTTTAGGCTCATAAATAGAAATTTCCATTTTCAAACTTCTTGCTTCGTCTCCAATTGACAGATTACGCGATATTCACTTCAGCCTTTTAAAGATAGAGCACATTGACTGATTCTTTCACACCAGAAATGTTTTCCATCTAGTGTCATAGTTGTGGGATTATAATAATGTAACCATCTTCGCCTGATAGGCATTTTCCCACAAATCACGCTACATTGTATTTGAAGGTTAGATTTCTTCACATTCCAGTGAGAAAAAGATCCAATTTACAATATAATGTTCTTCTGGATTTACACCTTTACTGCTTAGGTCCATGGGTGGATTTAGGACAGAGACTCTGGGAGAGCAATACAATTTATTATATTGATAACGTCATTATGAAATTACTAGGGGGCAATGCCCCTCCCATAAATCCGCAACTTGCTTAGGCCCCTTAACTTTACTGACAACAAAAATCTTTATTGTTATGATTCCATCTACACACTCGATAAGAACTTTCCTGGGTTAGAAATTATTCATTAAGTTATTAAAGTTCAAGTTCTTTGAGAACGACTTGAATATTTACTCAAAAAATTTCGATCTAGAACCAAAGCTATAGAACTTCAAATAGATTGCTTTAGATCTTGACATATTTTGAAATTATTATCATCATAAGGATGACGAAGATGTTTCTTATCAAATGAAACAATTATATAAAAAAATCAAATTAATAATTCGACAAAACAATTAAAACAAAAATTAATTTTGCAAAAGTTTATTTCACAAATTCTGAAATGCTATCGACATATTTCATCATTACAAACTTTGTTAAAAATTAGCAAAAATCATTAACAAAGAGGATAATTGGGACATGATGCTGGATTCACTCCAGCTGGGTATTTTGCTGGAGCTGGAATCACATTGGTGCCTGGAGTTAGATAAGGAGCAACTGCAGTAGATGGTACTTGCACTCCAGCAGGAACCGTGTCTGCAGGTGGATAAGAAGTTCTTCTGTAGTTGAGTGCAGCTGCTGGTGTGGGTCCACAGAATGGATAGTTGGGACATTCAGCCGCAGAAACTGATGCTGGGATAGTTGCTGGAGTTGGAATGATTGGATTTACGGTAGCAGCTGGAGCCCATGAAGCCTGTCCTCTTGCGTAGTTGAGTGCTTCAGGAGGTGTTGGTCCACAGAATGGGTAGTTGGGGCACTCTGCTGTAGAGACACCAGGTGGAATACTTGCAGGTGCAGGTTGAGCGGGTTGGACGCCCTGAACAATAGGACCATAGTAAATATTTTGTCCATATAAACCAGCCCAAGCCTGCTGAGGAGCAATTCCTGCCAGCGCGGGTACCTGTGGTCTTGCTGGATCACAGTATGGGTAATTTGGGCATGTCACTGGAGAAACTCCCGCTGGTAAATTACCCGCTGGTTGACCAGCAAAGCAAACAGATAACAAGGCACTGAGAATGACCTGAAAAGGAAGTTAGAATAAACATTTCAGTTGAAATATGCTGTTAATATTCCACTGAATAATCTTTTTCACTTGGGATTAAGAACATCAGACTTTACTGTTGGTAGATTCTTGATGCCCTTTTTACTAGATCTAAGATATCACAGTAATATAATTTTACCTTGTCAACAAGGTAAATAGCACCAAATTCTTAAATTTGTGTTGATAAGGCTTTGTATTTTAAGTGCGTTCAAACTGTCTGTAATTTAAAAAAAAAGAAAAAAGAAAAACTGAACAGTGATTCAGCACGAATTTTTCACATTTACTTTGGAAAGCTCTCAGATGCTACTAAAACTAATTTTATTGATTCCTTTGGGATATTATAAACGTAGTGCCTGTGTTCATAAAATCAGCTAGAAGTTCATATTACATGAGAAGATTAAAATAACCCTTAACGAATTTTAGTCGTGAATAATCTCACAATAGAGTTTTGTTCGATCATAGCTTTTCAACTGTTTTATCTGGCTGAAAACAAAAATGGTGGGACCGACTCTGAACCCTGTAATTGTAAATAGAAAAATTATCCACTCAATTTAACACGAGACTCCATGTAAAATAAATAGTTAAGCTTTTACTCAAGCTTTTTTCAATGGTCTATGAATGGATTATTTGTAGCTTATCACTGAAATTAAATCAAATGTGCAAAACTTATAAAGCCAGTTTAAGTCGAATTGAGTTGAATTTATTTACAATCTTTTTGACTCAGGCCAGTATAAGTAAGGGAAAGGATGTGAGAAGTGGTGCAAATTGATCTAAGTTGAAGGTACTATTTCGGCCTTTGTCTGGTGTGTCTGAGGAGAAACTCTGGAAAAACTGGACAGGATAATCAGTTGCTGGTGTCTATCTTAAGACCTGCAGAATGAGAAGCTTCGAGCTGATTAGTCCGAGAGAAAACGCATCATTTGTGCTTGGAGGTATTAGTGACGAGAAATAATGTGTAATTATTGGCGCACAATAATTACAATGAAAGTAATGGACGCTGCAGTTGCATAATTGTTACAATGATGGTAAAAGTGTAACCTAAATGAAAACAAAAATATAGATTTAATTAATTCAGTATCTTTGAAATTAAAAATACATTGTTCATATTACCCAAAAGAAGTCAATAACTAACTGCCACAATCATACAACTGGCTTACCTTCTTAATAAGTGATTGCATGTCAGTGATTCCGCCCAGATTTTCAGTTTGGTGGGTATAAGGGCAAAATTGGGAGAGTGTAAGTGGAGTTTTGAAGGGTTACTATCGAATTTTGACAGTATTTTGTTTTTAAGTTAGCTGCTGTTCTCGATAGTTTATGGGGATAACACCCCCAACAGGAGGGTTCTGGCAGAATTGCTGATGCATGTGCTTTTGAACAACTATTAACTCAGAATAGACGGAGTCACTGCAATACAGAGCGATAATGAAATCTTTCTACAAGTAATTTTAAATTTTATCGAAATATAATTATTTACAATTTCCATTCAGTGGAAGTCAATTTAGTAGAAATATATTTTTACCGATTCCGACTCCAGTAAATCAGTAATTGCTTCCTACTCCGACTCCACTGTCCTAATATTTACTCAAGTCAGTACTTGAAAATCTGAAGTTATACGTTATATAGGCCTAAATTTATTAAGATTGAGGAAATATATTGAAAACAAAAGTCTTAGAGAAAAGTTTTCCTTTTAAGGAGGATTAGTAGAGCAATTTTAGAAGAGAATGTGAAGTGTGTAGTAGAAATGAAAATGAGAGACAAAGCAAAATTAGTAGGGAAAATACTTCTCTTTTTTAATGGACCGACAAACAGAGAATTGCAAAAATATTGATTGGAAATGCTGTTCATTGTTTATTTTGTTGTTCGGATGGAAAAATATATTCTACGCAGAAGTGATGAAAATACTGTTGGTAGACTGGCATGAGGAGACAGTGAAAAAAGACAGCTAAACATCTGGTAAAATTATAGGAAATTACTGTAGAGAATGGATTAGGTAAAGGAGTACTGTTCGGAATAAAGGAAAAGGAACGAAAATCATTATGTGAAGAAATTGTTTGCTGATGGATACAACGTTTGATTCAAGGGGACGGGAAACGATTGCATTCGTCATAGAGAAAAAACAACTGTTCACAAAGATAAGGAAAGCGCAAAACTGAGATATATGAACAAAATCTAATCTACATTAAAGATGCTGTCGTAAATTGGAGTACATTAATAATATCATATATACTTTACACACAGATCTTGAAAAGTACAATAAAATCTGAGGGACGATGAATGCTCCTACACCAATGTGCAAGTCAGAAATACTTCCTGTTATGCCCTGGAGGTTCAATGGTAGTGTGCAGCAGGAAAATCGAGGATCGAGTCCCGGTCATGGTATGAACTAATTTCTCAGTGTATTTTTCAATTAGTCACGTTGTCGATGGTTTTGAAACAAGTTCATTATGTCCCTTAAAATTCTAAGAAAAGAAATTTATAGCAACCAGCTAGTTTTGGTAACTAATGGCATCAGTTCGACTCAATTCAAATAGTTGTTAATTTCTAAAATTTCATTAAAATTCGTGAATTCAAACCAAAACCTAGTGCCTAAGATTAATCAACACACCGTACTGCTATTTGATTTAATTTCATGTAATATCTTTC
>JAGDQP010065881.1:0-11357 GCA_022664845.1 Lepisma saccharinum | reverse complement strand
GTGTTTATGTGTGGAGAACGCCCAAAGAAGCGTATGATCTGCAGTGTCTCCGCCCAACTGTGAAACATGGCGGCGGCACGGTGATGCTGTGGGCCGCAATATCATGGTTTTCATTGGGTCCTGTGGTCACACTTCGCGGACCCATCACTGCCAACGATTATGTCGCAATTTTAGGAGACCACTTGCATCCTATGGTCCGGATGTTGTTCCCGGACAATGACGCCATATTCCAGGATGATAATGCACCCATTCACACAGCTGGAGTTGTTGCAGCGTGGTTTGAGGAACATCGGGATGAAGTTCAACACCTCCCCTGGCCCGCCCAATCCCCAGATCTCAACATAATTGAACATCTGTGGTCCATCTTGGAAACACGACTCCGGCGACGATTTCCACCTCCATCCTCTCTCACAGAACTGGCCGATGCCCTGCACGAGGAATGGTGTAATATTCCACTTGCTACCATTCACGACCTCTATGCCTCCATCCCACGTCGCATCAAGGCTGTTCTGAAGGCGAAAGGTGGCCCGACACCATATTAATCTGGTAAGTTGCACTTTCGTTCAGGCGTTTCCATTATTCTGATAAGCATCTGTATATTCCTTAGTACCGAGCCACCGTAGCTCAGTGGTAGAGCGTTGTTTCAATTCATTACCAATAGCGATCTTAATTTTTGATTCGACATCCCCGGTGAGGGGGCGGAAACCTCTTAAAGAGTGGAATATGAGAAATCGAAAATTGTTAAAGGTTAGAAACTTGAAATTTGGAATGGGTATTCCTTAGGACAAAGAACAATAAATGACAAATGTTACAAGTCGACAAGTCTGCACTGTGACTTCCAGATGCAACGACCTTTAACCTTGGAGAAGTAGCTTTGCTTTCCGCCCCAGTGATTCCCTTTCGCGTAAAACATGCTGTTAAGCCCCTAAATGATATTTCGACCCCTCCCACAATTGCTAGAAGGAAGCAGTCAGCTTCAATAATGAGACAATAGTAATCTCACACAAAAGCAAGTTTCAGAGTTTTAAAAGAGTATGTTTTATGGTATACTTTCCCGACTACACCTTTGGTAACACTGTTTATGTCCTTCGCAAGACTTCAGCTGTAGCGTGTAAACAACCACTCGCGTCTATTCCTACTCTGGTCGCCTTATACATAAAACTATGCATTTTGTTTTTCAATATATAGATGATGTGTTTCGGTTAAGCAAAATGAACCATGTATAGTTACATATTGTAAATGTTCTACTAAAGTGAACCAACTACGTACATAGGTCATCTTTGTCTACATTTATTTCACTGCTAAATGCTTATATTTTTAAACATGTATCACATACTAACGCTGAAAGCTCCTATCCAATTGGTTAAAACTTTCTTCATTGTTTTGATTTTCATTACTATTATCCATCAAACTTAAATTTCACTTTTCTCAAAAACATGAAAATGGCCCTTAGTTCCCTTTGACATACCACGGTACAAGTATACTAAACTAATCAACGCAAACATTTTGTCCATAGGCTCTTACTTATTGCAATAGCGTACGTAGGATTACAATTGAGGAGATCAAACAACTTTCGGCTTGAAATAATAATAAAAATAATTTGGGTAAGGTAAAAGTATCACTTGTGCAATGCGTACGCGCCGTGAACGGCACAGGGACGTTGAGGTAGCACTCCACATATTCTTGAACTACGACCCGAAGTAAGGTTTGGTTGACCACCTTTACTTCCCAGGGTCCCAGGCGTACCAACGGCACATGTGAGTCTCACCGAGCGGCCGTGGCTGAACAGTTGAATATTGGCTTAGTATTGAGGAGATCCTGCGATCGATCCCAGCAGTCTACCATCCCGACTGATGTTTATCGGTCCGACCAGGCAAATTTGGTTTTGGCCAATCCTGCAACCAGATGAAGACGTGGGTTGTAACCTCGGTCGCTCTTCGTACTGCAAGTGGCCTCTAGAAACAAGGCCTTCTTCTTTCCTTCTCAACAAGAACTGCTTTCTATCCTGGATAGTTCAGAGCTGAATCTGGTCATTAGAACCAAGTCGATGAACACCATCAATAAAATCGGAGAGCCGAATATTATCAGCTGTTACGGGTTCTCACGGGATCCAACAAGCCGAAGACGAACGATGATAAGCGAACAGCAACGAAGACAAGTTCTCTCCCCGCCAAGAGGTATCGGATGTCAGGCTTTTATTGTAAACCTCTTCTCGTTGTTCTTGATGTTGCTATACCTCTCAGCCAATCACATATCGATTTCTCCGCCCATCAATGCGGAGCCTGTCTCATGAGCACCAATCAAAACAAAGTTGAGTTTTGATTTCTTTCTCTTCGCCCTGCTGTGTGTTTTAATGTGTAAAACAATGAACAATATATAATGTTTAACTAATGGGAGTTCATATATCGATTTTATAAAGAAGAATGTAAAGTCAATTACATACTTAACCATACGTGTAAGTAAAAACTTGTATACTTGCTATGGTTTAATGAACATTATATAATAGCCCGGACGGATGTGTAACCCTAGCCAGATCGCTAACTATACCTTATATTCTTATGAAAGGTAATTTTTTTCTTATGATAATCCTGCTCCAACATTTAGTTGCAGTGAAGATCCCGCTGGCGCTTCCTACATCACTGCAATTTTCTCATACGTTGTATGGATGGATTCCTGTAACAGTGATATCCCTTAACTGAGGATTCCTGCTAAAGTGCAATTCGGAGCAAATTTGAAACATCATAAGTATTTCCTATCACCATCGTCGTATCATCGGAACATTAACAACAGTGGATTACACCCATTCACACCATAAAGAGTTAACATTGCGTTAACTAGCAACCGAAGCACCCTGTTACACAGAGGTTATTGTGATCTTCAGATATTCGTGGAAGACTGAATCACTAATAACCTCCAACTCTGTTACAATAGGTTAAATCCAGGGACGTAATGGAGGGTATACGCGGGTATACCCACCTGGATGTTTTAAGCATTAGCGAATACCCACCTAAAATTGATGAAATACACAGGTTTATGGGATAGTAAAGGAAAGGATTCGTTACAGAAAACGAAGCGTATAAATACCTAAAACTTTAGCATTATGTCCCTGGTTAAATCATGTGTAACTTAACGAAGTCTTTAATAGGAAGCCTGAACTTTCTGCGCTGTGCTGTAGCGTTTGAGTTTAACGAACAAACTCTCGAATATGACTCCGTATGCACTCTCTCAGAGCATCTTCATCTCTTCTTTGTGGTAACTATCCAACAAAGGAAGGAAGATAATCCTTCTGTCGAATTTGTACCATTGTTGCTTGATTTTGTTTATGATGTTATATGTTAAAAGTAAGTTGAAATATGATTCTTGACACTTTGATATTTGTCACCAGTGGTGATGGACAAATAAAAACATTTTTTTTTTACTTTTTTGATTGATTAGTCTGAGTTTTTCTTGATATGACTTAATAAATTCAGATAAAAATACATTTTACATTATTACTTCGGTAATATTAGACATTTTAATCTAGGCTTTTTTGTGTGAAATGATATCATTGGAAAATTTAATTAATTTTCTGTTATGTTATATTAATTTAGAACTATAATTGAAGAATGTTATTTTGTATGAATTCTCATGTGTTTATCTTTTTGTAGAGTATGTAAAATCAGTATGATTCTCATGTGATAGGATGTTAAATAGTAGTATGATTCTCACGTGTTCTTTTTCTTTAGAGCTAAGAAAGTCGGATGAGAGTAACTACTTGGATTATGGTAGTTTTTGAATTTGTTTGAAAAAATCAATAAAATGTAACCTATTTTTTGTTGGAATCTTCTATTAGAGTGTAAATAGTTGTAGGTTGAGGGATTTTCTGTTTTATTAGTGCTTTTAGTAGTGAAGTTCTGTGTTCTTCGTATTTTTTACATTCAAATAGTATGTGGTTGATGTCTTCTATATAAGTGTTATTTTCACGATCACAATAAGGAGTCTCAAGTATTTTTATTTTGTGTAAGTGTTGTCTAGTAGTGGTATGTAACGATCTTAGTCTGGTGAATAATATAATTACTTGTCTTATAGCAGGGAATTTGTTATACCAAGGACGATTTAATTGTAAATTAATAGAAGGTCTATTGATGTGTACAAATAGTGATGGGGAATTATGTACCCATGTTTTCCATTTATTATAGATTTTCCTTTTAATTTTGTATATTAAATCTTGCCAGTTCAGTTGTAAATCTTCTCAGAGCTGCAGTCAGTTAATCCAATATTTACGGTACCGATACGATCGTTAGTATTTCATAAAGAATAACTTCAGAATAGTAAAATTTCTATTGTAAGACCTAGCAACACTGTGTGTGTAATATGAAAATCAGTGAACAGTGGGTGAACATCGATTTGATTTGCACTTTCCAGCCCCTTTAAAATATGGCAATGGAAGTTCTCCGAGTTATACCAATTTTATCGTCCAGATCAATATTTACATATATTTGTCGTAGATGGTAAGTGAGGAATATCCCCTTGAAAGTTTATTTCTGGCTAAGAGGTATTTAGAAGCAATTGGAACGGATGGGTTCGTGTAAGAATGAAGTCCCAAAATTAACCTGGCTTGTTTATAGTTCATTTACGTATCTTCTATACGCTGCGCCTGCACAGTAATACATGAGGGTGGAGTACAGTTTAGGCATTACTATAGTAGTGACGGACCAATTTCAAAATCACTAAAACCAAACCAAAATCACTTAAAACACACACATTACGTGTTCATGTGAGGCGAGCGGTTTACGCAATTGTTTTCTTGCACTTTTCGTAGATTATCTTAAATTAGTGACCATACGAACGTGGAGGTTAGGTGCGGTCATGTATCTTTACAAAATATGGTTTTATATGTTCACATTTATTATTCTTAATTCCTTCTTTGCACTTTTCGTAAGTTATCTTAAATTACTGATCATATGAACGTGGAGGTTAGGTGCGGTCATGTATACTTACAAAATATATTCTGACACATATCCACACTTACCTTCAGCACACAGGTGTGTTAACTCTTCCAATTTCCATCAGAAAGTCGTGTACATTTGTTTCGGGGTCTTTTACTTTACATAAATACTGTGTTTAATAACCTTTAAAATTTACTTTCCCTCGTCATTTCTATACGATTCAATAAAACTAACGCAGTAAATGTCATAACCACAACGAAGACGCGCCATTTCAACACTGCCTTCCACATGACAACAACTGTAACTACGCAAAATAGTTCCTTCCGCACAACATGCAGTGCGTCCTAAAACATCTTAAAAACACTACAACAATATTATTATTCACTTATAATGTTACCCACATTACTATTTTCCTCCGTATTACTCACAAACATCACACAATTATCTCAATTCATGCTGTAAATTTCTAAAATTTGATCTGTCTCTACTATAGTTAACCGTAGTTTATGTCAGCCACCTGGTGAACCGTATTTTGTCTTATACCATTCACCCTTGCAGATAATATGCACAGCCACTTCTATAAACTCTGCAATCCAAAAAGTGCTACCGAAAGCCAAGTCTAATTAGTTAAATGCGAACTCTAGTTGATTAACAGATGCAGATATGGCAGCATGCGGAGGAATAATAATTGAATCACTTCTGTTTTGAGTGACACGTATTTTGCTGCAAGTTGTCAAGCAAGGGATACAAAAAGTAAGGTTTTCTTCATTATGCGCGATGCTCATCGCCTTTGATACACCATATGCACGGCCTGAAGGTTGGTATTGCATAATAGTTCTATGTGCTTTCCGCTTTTTCAGGCTTCCATGACTGGCAACTTGTTACAACACTTTTCCACATGTTCGAAACATTGATTTTTTCTTTAAATTTTTACATTTTGTTAGGGGCTGCAAAAGTAAAGTTAACCCTTTAGTCCTACATTTTTGGCTGAACTAAACTAAACTTTTACATTTATTTCAATTTGGTAACGAACCCCACTCCCTTATGAGTGCGGAGGGGTTGATTAATATCTTGCTTTGGACATTTGGGTCAATTTTCACAACAGAAAATTTAAAAATTTTCAGAACATGTAATGTTTCCTTCGTGCGTGGAACTGTTGAAACGCAAAATAGAACAAAGTTTCGAGTGTGAAAGGGCGGAAGTTATGTCGGACTATTGGGCAGCTTCAGTGTACATGCGGAGAGAGTTAAAGGAGATGTGCATCGCGTATCATGTATACTGTATATAAACCTAATGTGGCTTTTTATAACCCCTCTTTGCCTCCCCGACGATTTGCTTTTTTGTAGCAAAATAAGTGTCGGCCATTACACGAAATGACGCCATTAGTATTCCTCCCCATAGCGCATATTTGCGTATGATGGACAACTCAAGAACGTATTTAAGGTAATACTAATAATAAAAGCCTGTAGTTTATGCAGTGACAAAATAGGTGACCCGCATATATTGATAAATTGAATGAGGACTTACGAAGAATTGTTCAGTGGTCAAATGATAACGGTCTGAAATTGAATCCATCTAAATCTCAATGTCTACGTATAGCTTCTAAAACATTTTTTTTTTTTTCATTTCTTAATTCTTCTTCCTTTCCCAACGTAAGTTCTAGATGGAATGATAATTCCATTCTCGCACACCGTAAAAAAATTTAGGTACTATTTGTAATGAATAACTAACCTGGACGGAATACGTTAGTACTGTCTCTAAAAAGGCCTTTGCAACTTTACATTCTTTGAGCAGACGTAGAAATTTTCTTCCCATCTCCCTTAAGAAAATGCTTGTTCAGGCCCTTAGTAATGCCTCATGTGGATTATTGCAACCGGCTACGGCGCATTGAAAATGCTTCAGTTCGTTTTGTGATCATCTAACATCTTATTTCAATAGGCTGCAATGGTTAAAAGTCTTACAACGACTAAAGTGGCATTCTTTAGTGCTTACATTTAGGACGAATGATTGACGGTCTTCTTGTCTAGAGGCGACTTTAGACTAAATGGCAGGTGAAGCCCTTCCAGAAGATCCGAGTGGTTTAGCGGAAAAGTAGTCGTAGGGGACAGAATAAGTTGCTTTGAAACTTTTATTGGCTGCAAAAGTGACTTCTCTAAGGATATTGGCCCGGTCAAATGGAAATATATTTCGAAATATGAGGGTGAGGGAGAAGAACTTTTTCGATGGTGATTGGCTGTTGAACTGAGGAAATGGATACTTGATGTGCTTCGCTCTGGAAAACTGACAAGAGAATGTTTTCTGCTCGAACAAAAACTCTATTGCGAAAAATATGTTTTTTCCAGAAGAATGTGATACGCTGAGATCAGAAAGGACGATCATTCATCCGTGAATTATCAAATTGACCAATAAGTACTCGAATACTGTATAGTACGAAAGACGAGAAAGAAACAACCTTGTAAGTCGTAAACGCGTGAATGGAGTGAGACAAAATACTGAATAGATAATACGTGAATGCTGCGTTACCAGATGGGGAAGAGGAGAATCATGGCAGCCATCTTGGAATTTGTAATGGAATGTGGGTCATGTGACATATCGTGTTAGACTAGCTTGTTTCAAGAAATTCAAATCTGAAGTCAGTTTTTATCTACCGTTATTCCTTTGGGAAATAAGGCCCCCTCAATGTTGAGATTTTACGTTCTACAACATGTACGTAAAGTGGCAGGTATACATTTGGGCGGAAACACAAACCCAGGTTTCTTTCTCAAATCTTTATGGACCCTGCGAAGCATATTGAGTTAAACAGCGGCACAAGTATGCTTCAGTCCGTTGCTGTAGCTCTTTGATATTTCACGATGGTGGAGGTCGTTGATTTTTCACGGTGAATCTAAAAATTGAAATTAGAAGGAGTGAAATTTGGTGAACGAAAGAGGTATTTG
Source organism: Lepisma saccharinum (assembly GCA_022664845.1). Classification (NCBI taxonomy): domain Eukaryota; kingdom Metazoa; phylum Arthropoda; class Insecta; order Zygentoma; family Lepismatidae; genus Lepisma; species Lepisma saccharinum. The sequence continues at coordinate 3,493 of JAGDQP010065881.1, read as the reverse complement.
GTAAAAATGGTGCTTCTTGAGGAGTGAGGGTAGGTCATCCTTTACATTTGTAGCAGAAGATGAGTGAAATTCGTTGCAGGTATTTCATTTAGGCGGATTTTGTAGCTAAGAACAGTCCTTCGTGTGGTGTTTGCCGGAACTGAATCATTCAGACAGTTTTTGGTGTAGAGGGAGTTATATGCTTGGCAACGTTCCCATCTTACTGCAAGTGGTGATAAAGTGCGACATGGTTGGACCCTGTATCGTTTCTTGTAAATGTAGGCTTCGTTTTGCAGTAAGTCATCTATGGTCTGCTGGTGATTAGATAAGACTCCGACGTAGTGGTGGTGGTTGACGAAGCGGCTTGTTATTGTCCAGATGAATGAGTTTAGCTTGTGGTCCAAAAATCTCAAAGCTGTATTTGTTTCTTATAGTTTTGGCAAGATTTGAGGTCTGATGATTGGATGAGAATTCCGTTTCTAGTAGGTATGATTCTATTGATGTTGTCTCGAGGAACATATTTGAGTAGTTGATAGAACAGTTGTTTCGGAGTTTGGTATCTGTTGTCGAAGTTGGTTACAAGAAAGGAATGCATTATTGTTGTAGAAGTATTAGAAATCTGATGGTCAGGTTCAGAGTCGGAAATATTATGAACATAATATTTCCGGTCCATGACGTTTGGGCGCAAAACCGTTTATCTAAATAGGTTAACCTACCTACATATGTTTATAATGTATTTCATAACTAGAGCCTGGATGTTTAGGCACTAGAAATTTCAAATAAGGTCAAAAAGTGCAACGGACAGAATAGGCAAAATAAAACTTGCTGTAGGCAGCCTGTGACACCCCAAAATAAACTTCTGTTAAGTTAATCTTTATAATATCTCTAACGTAAAGGAACGAGACGATTGGGCGATTTATAGGTGCACTTCGGACGCCCAAAAAAAGCGGGACTTGGGAATGCTTCGAGGTGAAGAACCGCCCAAGAAAAGAAGGAAATGTATTCAGACGGATGAAAGAATTTGCTGTATTGTAACAAATCTTGAAATTGTTGACATTGAATACTTGCAGGTTTTGACTCATAATTCAGTCATGGAATGATAAGGTAATAGTGAAGACAAAATAAATTATTCAATATCTGTATTAGATTTCACTGTTGATTCCTTTCCAATATCTCTGTTCCAAATACGTAGTAATGGGCAGTAATGTAACGTTATGAATAACAATGAAGCTATGAATATGCAAAATTCCTATTCCTTTACGATAGAGATATTAAAAAGATAATTTCACGGAAGCTTATTTTGGGGAACAGCAAATTTTATTTTGCCTATTCTGCCTATTTCAATGTCTATTTTGATGAAATTTAGAACAACTTTTCTACAAATAGTTTCTTTTCAACCGGTAGAGGTAAATTCTACATGATGTGCAGAAACTTTACTGTGCTCAAGGTGTTAGTCTAGTTTTCGACAAATTATTTGTGGAAGTTTTACAAGATCAGTTTACATTTTTTGACCTTATTCGAAATTCCTTTCTAGTGCCTATTTTCACGTTTTCTAGTGCCTAAACATCCGGGCTCTAGTTGTGAAATGCATTATAACCTATTTAGATAAACGGCCTTGCGCCCAAACGTCCTGCTCCGGATATTTTTTGGTCAGTGGAGATTGTGAAGTGCCTGCAACGACGTTGCTCTGGTGATCGAGATGTGGAAATTGAAGCTGAAAGACGATCGGTGTTGCTTTGTCCCCAGAGAACTAAAACTTTGGTAAACTTTATTTCTATATGGGCCAGTCTAGTAACTTTGGACTTCGGCCCGTCACGATTCGCCATTTAGCTGTTAAAATCCACATCCATGCCCCTGCCGGGACTCGAACCCGAAACCTTCGAGCCGATGACCTGTCGCCGTAAACCGCTCGGCCACCCGGCCGGCCCAGAGAACTGAAGCTGCTGAAGAAGTTAATGATGTTCGTTAGACTCCCGGAGGCAGATTATGTTTTCCTGAAAAAACTTAGTCTTGTTCGGCATGATGTAAGGATTCTTGGAAAGATGGGGTATGTGTTGTTCATGAGATAAACTGCTGAATCTTAGCACGCTTTAGCACGCCTCAAATGGTACCGCGACCATGCAACTTGAACCGTTGACGACTGGAAACGTGTGGTATGGTCGGATGAGTCACCATTCACCCTATTCCAAACCACGGGCAGTGTTTATGTGTGGAGAACGCCCAAAGAAGCGTATGATCTGCAGTGTCTCCGCCCAACTGTGAAACATGGCGGCGGCACGGTGATGCTGTGGGCCGCAATATCATGGTTTTCATTGGGTCCTGTGGTCACACTTCGCGGACCCATCACTGCCAACGATTATGTCGCAATTTTAGGAGACCACTTGCATCCTATGGTCCGGATGTTGTTCCCGGACAATGACGCCATATTCCAGGATGATAATGCACCCATTCACACAGCTGGAGTTGTTGCAGCGTGGTTTGAGGAACATCGGGATGAAGTTCAACACCTCCCCTGGCCCGCCCAATCCCCAGATCTCAACATAATTGAACATCTGTGGTCCATCTTGGAAACACGACTCCGGCGACGATTTCCACCTCCATCCTCTCTCACAGAACTGGCCGATGCCCTGCACGAGGAATGGTGTAATATTCCACTTGCTACCATTCACGACCTCTATGCCTCCATCCCACGTCGCATCAAGGCTGTTCTGAAGGCGAAAGGTGGCCCGACACCATATTAATCTGGTAAGTTGCACTTTCGTTCAGGCGTTTCCATTATTCTGATAAGCATCTGTATATTCCTTAGTACCGAGCCACCGTAGCTCAGTGGTAGAGCGTTGTTTCAATTCATTACCAATAGCGATCTTAATTTTTGATTCGACATCCCCGGTGAGGGGGCGGAAACCTCTTAAAGAGTGGAATATGAGAAATCGAAAATTGTTAAAGGTTAGAAACTTGAAATTTGGAATGGGTATTCCTTAGGACAAAGAACAATAAATGACAAATGTTACAAGTCGACAAGTCTGCACTGTGACTTCCAGATGCAACGACCTTTAACCTTGGAGAAGTAGCTTTGCTTTCCGCCCCAGTGATTCCCTTTCGCGTAAAACATGCTGTTAAGCCCCTAAATGATATTTCGACCCCTCCCACAATTGCTAGAAGGAAGCAGTCAGCTTCAATAATGAGACAATAGTAATCTCACACAAAAGCAAGTTTCAGAGTTTTAAAAGAGTATGTTTTATGGTATACTTTCCCGACTACACCTTTGGTAACACTGTTTATGTCCTTCGCAAGACTTCAGCTGTAGCGTGTAAACAACCACTCGCGTCTATTCCTACTCTGGTCGCCTTATACATAAAACTATGCATTTTGTTTTTCAATATATAGATGATGTGTTTCGGTTAAGCAAAATGAACCATGTATAGTTACATATTGTAAATGTTCTACTAAAGTGAACCAACTACGTACATAGGTCATCTTTGTCTACATTTATTTCACTGCTAAATGCTTATAT
>JAGDQP010065880.1:0-11358 GCA_022664845.1 Lepisma saccharinum | reverse complement strand
TTAAAATGTGAAGGGAATGAAGCATCGATGGTACTCTCAAAACGTTACACAGTAATAACCAAGAGTGGGTTTTGGTAGGAAGGATCAGAGCCGGATTAAGGAGGGATAAAGGGGCAGTAGCCCGGGTCCCCACTGCTTCAGAGGCCCTCCAAAAAATTAGCATCCTATGTAAATGGTGTGCACAGGAGCAGGGCTGTCATAATGCATGGGTACAGTGGGCAGTCGTCTGGGGTATCTAAAAATATATGGGCCCACCCATTCCCATGCTAATCTAACCATTTCTTAGACGCATTGACTTATCTAAACCCTTAAATTGATCATACTTTACTCAATTTGGAGAAGTGTTGTACTTCAGTTCCTTATCAGCAGTGATAAATATTAACGCGTGTCAAGTTATCCTAACGTTTTTCATCCGAAATTACAAATGAACTAGGCTCGTTCCCAGCACCTCTGTGCATCAGTGCTGCAAGCTACTTTTAATTATTATCATCAAAGGTGGTATTACACTGGTATTTAGTAGTAGTAGTAGTAGTACTACTACTAGTAGTACTATTAGAAGTATTAGTATTATTACTAGTACAATTATTATTAATAGTATTACTTGTATTATTATTAATAGTAGTATTAGTACCACTAATAATATAAATATCTTGAAAAGTAGTACTATTAGTATTAGTAACATAACTAATAGTGGTAATAGTAATATTATTATTCGTGATACTAGTATTATTAATAGTACTACTACTATTACTTTTATTAATAGTAGTACTACTAGTATTATTACTATTACTGATATGAGTAGTAATATTAGTACTCCTTATAGTACTAGTACTACCAGGGTGCGTCATATGTTCGTAGCGTTTTCATGGATAATGTGCAGCACTCACCTCCCCTTGTACCACAGAAGCCTATTCGGTGACGTACATCCCATCACACTGTATGGTCCTTCTCGAACGTTCCACCAGTGACACAAGCCCCTGACGATACCAGGCTGCAGGCTTTGAAGCAAAGAACTCAGTAATGCCAGTTGTCACATCATCCACGGAATGGAATTGTCTGCCCGCAGAAAGTGTGCCATGGAACGAAACAGATGAAAATCAGATGGCGCAAGGTCGGGACTGTAGGGGTGTGTGTGGTAAAATGTCCACGCCATGCATGTCCGCAATGTGCTGGCGGACTCTTCTTGATCTGTGGCATGGAGCGTTGTCAAATTGGAGGAGCAGTCGCTTTCGGTTCACCAGTGCTGGATAACGACGACGCACAATATGGTATACCCGTTGCAGATGTTCAGCATACAATGTCCCATCTACGGACCGACCATGTGGAACGAGTTCCCAGTGCACCGGACCTTCGAAATTCCACCACACACACAGCATTGTCTTCTCTTCAAACCGCCCTCTTTTTAACCACTCGCGGCGCCTCGGTATCTGGTGGAAGCCATTGTTTCCCGGTGTCAAGATAACGAAGAAAGATCCACTTTTTATCATTCGTGAAGATCCGTCGCCAAAACCTGTCGTCAGTTGGGTTTCGAAGCAGTTCTTAACACAGGGTCACACGTTGTTGAGCTTGAGCAGGAGTCAAATAATCGGGAACCATTCTCGGTTGCCTGGAGCGAAACCCAAGTTGATACAGATCAAGGAAGTTAAAATATTTTAGGTAGCGCACTGCCGCTAATTTCGATCGGAATTTACCCATGCTGACTTGCGCGGTGCACGTCATGTGGAGGATACTTTCCGCGCGAAACGAATAGCAGTAGCGAAGGATAAGTTGTTGAACAGGTGTATTTTGTGTGTGAAAGGTTTTGGGACTTATTGCCGACATTACTAAATGTAGAGAAAATTAGTAAATATAATGTTAATTGTGCTGTTGCAAAATGTACAAACTATGGTCGAAAGATATCAGATGTTATGTATCATCGTTTCCCTAAAGATCCGAAGTTTCAGCGCGAGTGGATATCGCGATGCAAGCGAATGGACAAAGTAAATGTAAATACTGCACGTGTCTGTTCCATTCATTTTCTTCCTGATGATTATGAACGTGGCTTGAAAAACGAACTTCTTGGATTGCCCCTGATAAAGAAGCTGAAACGAGATGCTACTCCTTCCCAGCATATTCCAAATTGACATGGGAAAACAATTGCAGAGAACGGCTTTTATGTTAGGTATATCAGAGCCGGATTAAAAAAAGGGTTTTTTAAAGAGCTGCAGATCAGGGACCCCCCTTTTTTATGGACACCGCCAAAGGTAAACCAGGCATGTTTACGACTACAGGGGATATGTAACAGGGGCCCGAACAAGGTCTTTATTTAGTTCCAGGACGGGAGTCAATAGCCCAGGGCTTCCAAATAGTCTCCAAAATAATTTTATTTTCTGAGGAAAGCTCTGCTTCAAATTGTGTGTGTGTGTGGGGGGGGGGTCTCATGCCTATTAATTTTGGAATTAGCGTTCCGCTACCTTTTACATATTGAGTCATATTATTGACTTTTTCAATCACTCAAATGTTCAAGCGTTCCTTTGCCTTTTCTAACCCACTTCGAGCACTGAATTAAAGTAAAGGTCTTATAGACTTTGGCATAGTTATTGCATATCATTTGGGGATGACCCCCTTCCATTGAGGTCAGGCAGAATCTCTGTATTAGAAATTATGTGTTCAGTAAATTTAGAATATTTTGACTGGATTATAATTATTATGTTATCCTGTTAGGTAAAGTTATTATTACTGTGCTTACCGTAAACTGGATATGTCCCTTGAGTCTATTCAAAAAAATTATAATTGGAAATAAACAGCAAAGAATGTTAAAAGAACAACCCTAGGAGCGATATTGGGAGGGCAATAAGATTCCAGTCCTATGATGTCACTTATACTCAGTGAGGTTCTCTAGGGTTTCCTTCAGTTTAACAATGCGAATGCCAGTATGTTACCGAGAAAACTGCCCTAGCAGCTACGTTTTTTCCTGTCAACAGGGAGTGCTGGCCGAGGGACATCGTTCCTCAGACGTGTGACCGCTTTAGGCCATAGCCTGTCTGTTCACCTTTTTAGTCCCACTTTCTTCATTCCAGCAATTCATCCATCTGACCTGAGCCCAAGTTGCCTAAAGACCTTGAAAATTAAATTAAAATTGTACAAAGCATATTTATCGTACGAATATACATGTCTAATCCTACGTATTAAAAAAAATGTATGGATGACTTTTGGGGCCGTTTACATGTCACATAAGGATTCAAGTTTTATTATTTTATTTGACAATAGGAGGAGGTCAGAGCAACGCTTGTGTTAGATTTGCTTAAAAGATATTTGCGAAGATTTAAGGATAGAAAAATAAAATAATGAGACCGTGAAATAACGATAAAAAATTGAGGTCTTAAGGTGCAGTTTCGTTTGTGCGATTTTCGCATCCGAAGATCGCAAGCAACTGCTGCACGCGTCACTGCATTGACACGTTGAAGGGAAATCAGTGAAGCCGGTTTGGTTTGCGCGTCGGACGCATGGTGTCGCTAGCAACTGTTGCAACGACTCCTTCGGAGAGCAGTCAAGCTGCAGCAGTCGCAATCGTTGCATGGTATTATGCGCAGTTTACATTCGTGTTTTCATTGAATCTTGAGTATTTTGTGCCAAATATGAACTTCAGCAGAGATGAGGATTGATTTCGTCAAGAATTGGACGAAAATGATATGAAATGGTTGGTAAACCCCGAAAGAAAGAGAATACATGCAAGCCTGTAGTAGGTTTGATGCTCAATAGATGGCAGCAGAATATACAAGCGAATTGAAGTAACACTATTGTTTTAAACTGAATGAAAGTTGAGTTAAATTAAAATGTTGTTTATATTATTATTATAGTTGTTAGTAATCACGTCTAAAATTTAGGTACTGTAAGAAATGTTGTTTACAGAAAGATCTTAAACTTGTACTGCGCGAAAAGTAAATCATATAAATGTACTAAGCATAGTAGGGTGTCGCGCGCGGAAACGCATAAACGAAACTACCCCACTGCATGCCTCCGTCCCTCGTGTTCGCTGAATGCGATCTTCGTATGCGCGAATCGCACAAACGAAACTGCACCTTTACGTAGAGGAGGAGGTCCAATCCAACAGCAAAATGAGTACGAAAAGTCTCTGAATTTGAAATTATATTTGCGGGATTTCATGAATGTAATCTTTCAAAACGTAAAGGAGTTATTAAAGCCTTGCGTTTTATTTGGAAGGAAAAGTTTCCTGAAATCGACGAACGAATAATTTCCAAATATGTTAGAACCAGAACATTTATTCGAATTCAGCACCTGAATCAAAAAGCGAAGTTAGAATCTATAAAAAGGAATGCTAGAATGAAAAATCGACAGTGGATCTCGTCAAGTGCAACATAAAAGTGTTAGTGTTAAGTAGTGGAAGTAGTTGTACATAAGTTCTATGCATTGTGGAAGTGGTCTATAGATATTTTATGGAAGATGTTTATCTAAAAATAACACAATTCTATAACAATAGCAATAAAGACAGTGAGGAATGTGTTGTATATGAAATACTTTTCATTGAGAAAAAGAGAGGGCTTTCGTGTAGCAACGAACAAATAGGTTGAGACTGCAAGAAACAAGGTAGGGTTATAGTTATATTTTTTAACTGTGTCTTGCAATACTTTTCTGTTTTTTACGTAGTATTTTCAAAGCAAAGAAAAATAAAGCAAAAGGAAATAATGTTCAAGAGAAAAGTAATTCGTGAGGGAAACGCGCGACGAGCAAGTCCTGTTGTGTGCATACGATGGGAGGGTCGGATGGAGTCCTCCACATGACGTCAGAGTGCTCCGGCCAATGACGATGCGAATTGCCGGAATGCACCCCCCTGGATACAGATGACGAACGACACTGGTTTGTGATGTCTGGACCTCATCTACCAGCTGACGGGTACTGATTCCTGGGTTTCCTTCAACAGCGTTCAGGAGGGCATCGATATCCGTCGTCACAGGGCGTCCACTCTTGGGCTTGTCATCGAGACTGGTGTCACCAGACCGAAAACGTTGAAACCACTTTCTAGTTGTGGACAGTACCTTCACCTTGTACGGCACAAATTCCTTTGGCTGCTGCTGCTGCATTCAACCGCTTTTTCCAGTAATGGCACAGAAGCACACGACACACAAGTTTCTCCTGAGCCATTGTCCTGCTAACTGTGTATTCAAGGCGTAGTTTCTCCCAATCACCGTTAGCGCTGTGATCAGACAGACACGTGACACGTTTTCTGCCACCACCACCTTCACCGGTTCTACACGTTGCACATGGTTTTCAGGTATCGAGTGGGCGGGGTCACCCAACGCTACGAACATGACTCACCCTGGTATTTTTAAGCTTTCTAAAACTAATATTCTTATTGTTAACAATAGTACTATTAGTATTATTACCAGTATTAGTAAAATTAGTTTTAAAATAGTATTAGTATTATTTATTATTAGTTACTAGTAATAATATTACTTATTAATACTACAGTTTCTATTATTACTATTATTGTTAATTGTAGTACTACCAGCATTCGTATTATTACTATTACTAGTATTAGCAATAGTAGTATTAGTGCAACTAGTAGTAGTATTATTGGCATTACTAACAGCATTATTATTAACAGTACTACTACTCCGTATCAGAGGTCTCCAAGTAGCATAAAATATTTATTACAATCAAAAAATTCATAATAGCAAATTCCATTTCGCCTAATTTTAGTATGGAATACCATTATAAGGGGAAATTAACTGAGAGCAAAGTTAAATGTCGAATTGATTCAAATTTCATATCAGAGGTCTCCAAATAGCATCAAATATTTATAACAATAAAAAATCCATACCACCAAGAAATTCCATATCGCCTAATTTTAGGGTGGAATACCATTACTAGGCAAAATTAACAGAGCGAAATGAAACGTCGAATCGATTCAAATTTCATATTTCATAAATCTATATCATGTATGAGGTGTCGTTCAAAAGGTCTTAGCTAGACAAGCTGAGAACCGCTGGAACCGTATTGATTGACGCAGTGATTCAATGTTGTCAGCCCATTTTCTAAAAATAAATTGTTCAAATTACTACCATTCAGTTAAACCTAGCTGCGCCAAACTTGGATTAGATTACCTTAGTCGTCGCGATTTCACTATTTTTACAACATGTGGTGAATTGTACAGTCCGTGGAGTTCTTCATTATGCAGTCTCCTCCATTCTCCGGTCATCTCGTCCCGTTTTGGCCCGTATATCTTTCTTTAAACCTTATTTTCAAATATATGTAATTTATGTTATTACCTTTTTCACAATAAACCTTGTCTTGGTAAATGTTGAAAGTAACACAGAAAAATTGATAGCCGCCGCGACCGGGACTCGAACCCGGATCTCCCAGCTGCCGGCTAGGTATGCTACAAGGCTACCTAGGTTTTCTGTGTTAATTTCAACATTTACCAAGACAAGGTTTATTGTGAAAAAGGTAATAACATCTATTCTTTCATACTGCCTGCTGGCAGAAAAATTCCTCAACCAAAATCTCCGCCTGAGTGGAGTGCCTGGGCCTCGTATAACCAGCAATGAAGAGTTGGGAGAGTGTCTAGGCGAGAGGAACATTCCATATACACAGAGAATTGGCCGTGCCGTGGTGGTGTAACTGGTAGCATACCTAGCCGGCAACTGGGAGAACCGGATTCGAGTCCCGGTCGTGGCGGCTGTCAATTTTTCTGTGTTAATTTCAATATGTAATTTATGTTAATGCACTAGGGTCGTACTCCAACTTTCGCAACCGTAAAGTATTACCGGCAGAATAACCGTTCTGTATATTTTAAATTTCAATTACCTTGATATTAATAGCGAAGTTAGAAGATTTTGGACTGAATAGAAACATGCGTTGCCCGATACTTAGCGACTTTTATTTTTTACCGTGACCTTATTTTTGCTTGTTACGTATGCTTCCAAGTATTTAAATTTGTTTACTTTCTCTATGACCTCATCCCTAATTATTATGTTCTTATTTAATTCATTCCCTGCGTTTCGGCTTGTTATCATGCATTTTGTTGTATCTATGTTTACCTGTAGACCTATCTCATCGCACGCTTTTACTAAGACATCGTTGTTGCTTTGAATAGCGCATCTATATCGTCCCAGCTATTAAATCTACATCATCCGCGTATATGAACTGTTGATTCAAACCATTCAATGATAGTCCCTTTTTTTGCCCTTTAATTTTTAAAATCGCATATTCTAACGCAAAGTTAAAAAGTAGTGGTGACAAGGCATCACATTGTTTCAATCTGTTGCGAATCTTGAATCTATCTGACATATTATTACCTATCCGTACTCTGCTTATGGGGTCGCTGAAACAAATCTTCAGTAGTTGAACCAGTTTTTTCGGAATTCCAAATTGTATCAGGATACTGTATAGCTTTTCCCTTTTCATAGAATCATATGCTTTCTTAAAATCAACGAATAGCTATAGCTATAGTGAACCGTTCCATTGCATTCCCATTTCTTCTCCAAAATTTGTCTCAGGGCGAAAATCTGGACCAAAGTGGATCTATTTCCTCTAAATCCACATTGGTGATCTACGTATACACTTAGGTGTGTTAACAAAATATTACTTAATACATTGTAACAGGTTGGAAGTAACAAGATTCCACGGTAATTATTACATTCCGAGTTATCGGTTTTTTTGTTTTTTTTTGTAGATTGGAACTATTATTGAAGTTTTTCATTCCTTTGGAAGCTCCTTCTTTCTCCATATAGCACTTACAAATTTATTCAGTTCCTTGATTAGTGCCGTTCCTTCCGCTTTAATTACTTCGGCTGGAATATTGTTTATTCCTGGTGATTTGAAATTTTCAATTTCTTTTCCGACATTTCGATCTCGATTTCGCTAGGTTCGGGTATAAACGGTTTTTCGGTATGTATTTCAAATTCCTCTGTTTGTTCCCCGTTGTGTACGGTACATTAAGAAGTTTGTCGAAATAACTTTTCCACACATCGACATTTTAGTCGGATCAGCCTGAAGATCTCCACGTTCATTTCTAATCATTCCTAGCCTCGGCTGGTAACCTTTTCTTATCGAGTTTACCCCTTTGTATAGATCTCGTATGTTGTTTGTCTTCGTTTTCCTCTATCTCTTGAATCTTCCGCGTCAGATATTCTCGCTTTTTGTTTCTGAACCTGCGTGTTGCATTTCGTTTCACGTTACTTTAGTGGTTAGTATTTGCTTCGCTTGTATTACTTAACCATCGTTGTCTTGCTTGTTTTCGTTCCTCATGAAGCTTAAGGCGCCCCTATTTTCACAAAAATAATTTTTAAAAAGTTATTTTCTTAGCCTTTTTCAATGAATAATTTATCAACTGTTTTGTTCTTAAATATATAAGTTACTATGTTGTCTATACTCAATGTGCGCTGTTTTGAGCGGTTCCGGCGAGCCCCCAAGAAAACGAAGAATATTATTTTCTCAAAATCGTTTTTAAAAGTTACTCTTTTAGTCTTTTTCAATAAATGATTTGTAGACTATTTTGGCTGTAAATATATAAGTAACTATGTTGTTTCTACTCTATTTACGTTATTTCGAGCGGTTCCAGGGAGCCCCCACCAAGAAAACGAAGAATACTGTTTTCTCAAAAATCATTTTTAAACGGTTATAATTTTAACCTTTTTAATAAATACTTTATACACTGTTTTGGCTCTAAATATATAGTTATCTATGTTGTCTCTACCCAATGTGCGCTATTTGGGGTGGTTCCGGAGAGTCCCTCATAGAAACTTAGAAAACAGTTACTTACGGAACTCACAAGTTAATCGCTGCAGAAACAAACGTTCTGAGCAAGATCAAGGCAGTTTTAATCACAAACACCTACTTCACGAAAATAACTTAATATTAACCTCACAACGTCGTCTTGGTCTTCTCAACGGTTTACCAATAACGATAATCTTCGTTTCTCTCCCACCCAAGCTCTACATAACTTGCCCACCTTAGTCGTCGGGATTTCATTATTCTTACGACGTACATAATCATTACCTCAAAAATCGTTTTTAAGCAGTTTTTTGTAGCCGTTTTTCATAAATACTTTATCGTCTATTTTGGCTGTAAGTATAATTTTGCAACATGTGATATTGAAATAATATGTCTTACTAATATTTAGATTACAGTACTTGGTTACTGCATATGAATGTGTGATTACTTCTATTTTCTTACTGTTACAGCATAAATGTTAGTTTTCTATATTTATTTTTATGGCTATAATTAATATAAATAATAAGTATTTTAAATTATAAAAACAAAATCTCATCAATTACACTCATATAAGCATACCTATTTAGAAACAAAACGCATTTGTTTGCAACACTACCAGCAAGGTGAGTAGTATCAACACAGCATCGTACCCCATGATTTAATTACGTATTAATTAAACACGAGCTTGTTGCATGAATTTGTATAGACGACAAGCAAACGTACTCCGTGGATTGACAGGTCCCTATTTGAGACACTTCCCCTTGAATGAATCTATAAAACAAGTTGCAACAAGAGTTTCTTGAACGAAAAAATATAGAAGACACGCAAATTTACACCATGATTTAATTACGCATTAATTAAACACGTGCTTGTTGCATGAATTTCTATAGACGACACACAAATTCACTCCCCCTGAAGGCTTGTTCCATGTTGGACGAAGAAAAAATATAGAAAAAAAATTAATGAGTGTTGGAAAGAAAGGGGAAAAATAGTTGAAGAAACATTTTTAATTTTTGATCCAAACCACACGAGGCGGTGGGGTCCCTGAGGACTGAAAGTTAATTTAGTTTAAAAAGAGAAAAAGGAAACAGTTGTTTTTTTTCTTCGCGACCCGTTTACCAGACAATACAACCGGAGATAATGAAGTCATTGCCTTTAGGCCAACGCCAAGAAAAAAAGCAGAAAGGCTAGAGATTAATATTTTTAAACGAAATAAGAAATAAAATTATTATTGTCGACAACGAGACATAAATGTAAGATACTTCAAGTACTTGTGAATATTAAGAAGATCTAGGAACATTGTATTGGCAGTAACATTGTTTGATACAATTTTAGTTAGGGTTGATGCTTGATTGAGAGAATTATAAACACAGATTTTGCGTATTAAAATGTAATTTGACTAAACTTGTGCTGAAAAGCTTCCAAAGGCCTTAGTAAATTATAGAAAGAAAACGAACACGAAAAGAATCATTGAATATAAGTTGGTATTGAGATATGTAGAAATATAAACACTGATTTTGCATAATAAAATGTAATTTGACTGAATTTGCATAGAAAAGCTTCCGAAAGAGTTGATAAATTACAGAAAGGTAACGAACACGAAAAGAATCATTGAATATAAGTTGGTATTGACATATACAAGAAATGACACAGAAACAAGAACCTATTGTACTGAATAAAATGTAATTTGACTAAAGTTGCATAGAAAAGCTCCCGAAAGCGCTGGTAAATTGCACAAATGTTGAATATAAGTTGATATTGACATATTCAAGAACTGACACAGAAACAAGAATCTATTGTACTGAATAAAATGTAATTTGATTAAATGTGCATAGAAAAGCTCCCGAAAGTGCTGGTAAATTGCACAAATGTTGAATATAAGTTGGTATTGAGATATACAAAAACAGACAAAAACAAGAACCTATTGTATTGACTAAAATGTAATATTGACGGAAATAGTACTAAAAGCTCCCGAAAGCGTTGGTAAATTACAGAAAGATAGCATACATGAGCAAAATTATTGAATATCGTTGATATATACAGAAAATGAGATAAAAGAACATGTGATTTTACTGAATAAAATACAATTTGACTAAACTCGAACTGAAAACCTTCCGAAAGCGTGGGTAAATTTGAAAAAGTTTTTATGTTGGACGTGAACCTCATGACGAAACGTGAATGTTGTATATACTGGTTTTGAAGCTAGAAAATGTACTTATTTTGGTTTTGCCTTTGATTTTTAAAAAGTTGCCATCCTTAAAACAAATATGGCCGCCAAAATGATGATTTGATAGAATACAGAGCCTAAGCGGCTAGAACTAGAAACTTTAAACTTGGTAGAAACGTTGATTACTGCAAGAGAATTGCAAACATATGAGAAAAGTTTTTATAAGTCGCCATCTTTAAAACAAATATGGCCGCCGAAATGATGATTTGATAGAATACAGAGCCTAAGTGACTAGGCCTAGAAACTTGAATTTTGGTAGAAACGTTGATTACTGCAAGAGAATTGCAAACATATGAGAAATTGTACAAAAGTCGCCATTTTTAAAACAAATATGGCCGCCGAAATGATGATTTGATAGAATACAGAGCCTAAGCGGCTAGAACTAGAAACTTGAATTTTGGTAGAAACGTTGATTA
>JAGDQP010065879.1:0-11358 GCA_022664845.1 Lepisma saccharinum | reverse complement strand
AATAAAATTTTCTGAGTTTAGGAAAATCAAAATATATTTTTATTGATGTGGATGATTATTTCTTTTTGCATGTGTTCTTATGTTTTATTTGTAGACTAGCAGCATATGACAATCCTCGAAGGAAGATACCATCCAGACATTCGTCTCTGACAAATATTCGGAAAGGAGTCAGTCGGAATGTCCAGCCCAGGCCAACTAAGGCACGCAAATTGCAGGTCAAAAACTATACTACAGCCTGTTTTTCTTGTACCCAGTGTTGTTTTTTAATACATTTTTTTACCAACTATATCGACTTACTACCTGCGTAAGATTCCCGGTTGAAGTTAAAGTTGCGGCGTATAGTATAAAAAATCCGTTATATCAACAGTGGAAACATTTGCTAAAATCATAATAGGTGAATTCGAAGCCGTTTTAACACGGATAAATGGGGTTTCAATTCGCAACATTTTAGCCATAGATAAAAAATATTTAAATTTTTTGCTAAGCAAGCTTTTAGTAATAAAGTGGATATAATAAATTTTGATATGCGCCGCAGCTAAATATTTTAGGTGTCGTTCAGATTTTATGTCAGCGCATTTTTGGTGAATTTGGATCCCTCTCTCTTAGTAAGCAACATTAAGTAGATGCCCTATCTCTAATGCATAGAAGCCCACCCAAAATAAGTAGAGTTTGAATCTCGCCATAGAAAGCAGAAGTATTATTTGAACGACTTCTGACACAAAAATATGTATATGCTTCAAATACAACTACTAAGTAGTATCAAAATTCGTTATTTATAGTAAAACAAAGATAAATTTTGATAATACGCGCCAAAGTTAAATATGTATTTGAAGCATATACATTTTTTGTCAGGAGTCGTTCAAGTATTACATAAGCATTCTGGGGCGAGGTTGTTCAAGCTTTGTTTACTTTTGCTGGGCGTCTAAGTATTAGGGATAGGACATCCAGTTAATGTTGCTTACTAAGGGGGAAGGGGTCTAAATTGACCAAAAATACGCTGACGTAATATCTGAATGACACCTAATATTATGTATGAAACTGTCGAGAAAGTGCTTTTAAAATGTTCCAAAAGTGCTTGAAAGTAAATAAAGTGTCCTGAAAGTAGGCAAAAGTCGTTTCCAAAATGCACTTTTAGAACACATTAAAATAAGGGCACTTTTTATGCACTTTTGAGCAGTTTTGTAGCACTATTAAGGGAACACATTTGGACAGTTTTTCACACTTTTGAACACCTTTGAGACGCTTTCATAGCACTTTGGTTCACGTTTGGACACTATTAAAGTGTTCGAAAGTGAGCTAAAGTCGTTTCCAGAAAGTGCTCAAAGGTGTTCAAAAAAGTGTAAAAAAAGTGTTCTATTTTTTACAGTGTGCAGTTTGTACTAAATTGAGGCTTTCGCTATCGATTGTTATTCTGTGACACAGTTAACTGAAGTTACCTCGCATTCCAATTTAAATTTTCGCACCAAGAAGTGGGGGATACATGTCCATGAAAGTACATGTAAAGCGTGGAATACAAGCAAACTATCTTAGCCTAAACAATGATCAAGTATTTAAGACATCTTCAAGAAAAATAGTAAGTATCTGATTTGAAAATATTACTACAATAAAATTAATTCATCATGTGTGTACCCGGCACACACAACAGTAAAACAAGTTTTTTTTTGGTACTAAATAATGTGTATACAGACGACAGGAAAGAGTCTTCATCTGCGGCTACTGATAATCCTATCAAAATTCATACTTAAGGACAATCATAAGAGAGACTTACAATTGTATCTTGTTTTCTGAAATCCTCAGCAGTAGAAACAAATAATAGCATAGTGCAAACATATATTGACAATATTTTTTCAAAGAGGTTCTATGGGAATTTTAGAGTGTCCAAAGTAGGTCTGTGTGCAATATATATATATATATATAATTATGCCTAAAATTAAACTAATGTTACGTAGAAATAGAAATTTTGGAGCGAATTTGAACCCTTTCGATCCTCCTCTGGATTCGCCTCTGCCATAATTCAAGAAAGCTTCTACATACAGACTAACGGATCTCAATCGTAAGTAGCACTTGAAGAAAATGTGATACCGGTCAATTTGTAATATTTCCGTCAACCGAAATTTGACCTAACTTCCCCTGCTGAAATCCTACGCTACGCCACTTATTATTGTATGTGATATTTATTTGTTATGATTGTTATCACTGTCTTATTTTTTTTTATCATTCTGATGTACAAACTTCAATTATGATTTTATGTTTCTCATTTTATTTGTGTTTGTGTTCTTTTTTATTTTAATTGTCAGGGGAGCGTAATACATTTTATTTACAGTTCAAGTCGTCTATTTCTCGCAATATGTCTAGGTCGTTGTATTTCTCGCAATATGTCTAGGTCCATTCTAATTACTCTTCATTTATTCATTTGTTTTTGTACATATTTACAGGAAATACAATTACGTAAATAGATCAATTATAAATATTGAGCCAGCCACTTTGACCAGTTACTGTAACCGATTAAAACCAAGTAAAGGTTTAGATTCTACTAAGAATTGCGAAGGATCCGAGGGATCTCTAGAAAGTATAGTAATCCAGCTAGTATGAACCGTGCAATACGTATGAATCACTGAAAATTGTTCACGATTGCCATAGTAACCTTTGCAAAATCCTGCACATGCTTCGGCCAAACCTTTACCCAAATTGCCTTAAACTGCATTGTGCACCATCACGCACGCGCGAATCTATTGCACTCGATATACATTTCACATAGGGCAACATTGTAACACTTGGACACGCCCGATATATTCCCACTGCACTAATCAAGAAGGTTTTGGTGGCTCTGCTGAGGTAGTTTAACCTTTCCAACGACACCTCAACAACGTTTCAACACTTTGTGGTTCATCAGGTATATTTTTGACAAGGACAGACGGACAAAGTGGGGATCTCGTACTCTATGGCTTACGGAACTCATAAATTCATCGCCGCAGTGATCCCCATAGAATGATATCCTGTGCAAGATCAAGCCAGTTTTCAACACCAACACCTACTTCTCCAAGATCTCTTCTAATATTGTCCTCCCAACGTCGTGTCGGTCTTCCCAAAGGTCTCTTTTCATCCGGCTTTCCTACCAAGGTGAAATATAGTCTTTGTTTTCCCCTATCCGAGCTACATGGCCTGCCCACCTTAGTCGTCCCGATTTCATTATTCTTACAACATCGGGTGAGTCTTACAATCGGTGAAGTTCTTCATTATGCAGTCTCTTCCATTTTCCAGTCATCTCGTCCTGTTTCGGCCAACATATTTTTCTCGAGACCTTGTTTTTAAACACTTGTAATTTATGTTCATCTGCTAGGTCGTATTCCAACTTTCGCAACCGTAAAGTATTACCGGTAGAATAACCGTTCTGTATATTTTCAATTTCAACTTTCTTGATATTATCGCGAAGTTGGGAGTTTTGAAGCGAGGTGAAGTAGGGATGATAAATATGTCTTGAATAGCCTATGTCTTCTTTTATGTTCTATATTACTGGTATCTTCCCTTGACTAGAGGATTAGACAAATTCTCCAAAATTATCTGTAGCAAACAAATGATATATCTCGCCTTTGTTACCACACTTTATGCTTCGATCTTCATTCCATTTGTGAATTTCACCTATCTTTTTTATTTAAAATGCTTCTTCCTTCCTGTATAATTCTCCTTCTCTTTAAATTTCTCCTCCTTTGCCTTTACCTGTATGTGATCGCAGAAATATTTCGTTGGAGACGAAACGTTTGATTATAAGGATAGTGCTTCGCTCACCTCAGACAGTTCATTTAATTATTTCTATTTCAAAACTAATCTTATTTTTTAGTTCTGAGGTTACTTACTTCTTTAGTTACAAGTGTACATTTCTTAATTTAAAAACATGTATCTGGTTATCCTATAAGTAATATCGTATGTGCGATGACCACTGCAATTACGTCATCTGACGAGCGAATGGTGAAATAGACGGCACGTGCCATACCAGAATCGTATAGGGCACTTGATTGTGCAGCAGTGTATAGAAGGAGAATGGTCTACTCTACGTTTTGGAAGTGTGGCTTATGTTTGAATATGACAGTGTCGGAACACCACATATGGTATGTCATGCTGTATTAATTTCACCAGGGACATTCAGTCAGCGCAGAGGCACGAAACGTAAATGCCGTATATGGTCAGGGTACTGTTCATGTGCGAAAGTGACAGAGGTGGTTCCAGAGGTTTCATCTGGGGACATCAGCCTCACCGATAAGCCACGAGGAGGGAGACCTGAGCAGCTGGACAACAATGCCCTGCGACAAGCGGTAGAAACAAATTCAATGCAGACTGTTGAAGAACTGTCCAGCAAACTCTATGTCACCTATTCGACCATTCATAGTCATCTGCATGCCCTTGGGCGCGTGTCGAAACTTGGAAAATGGGTATCCCATGCGCTACCGCCAGCAGCGAGTTGACATCTGCAGTCCCCTGCTCACCCGTCACAGACTTGAGCCATTGTGGACAGAATCGTGACAGGGGATATAAAGTGGGTTATCTACCTTGACATTACACGCAAACGGCAGTGGGTACCTAAAGGGGGCGGAGGCACTGTGCCAAAACAGGGTCTTCACCCCTGCAATGTGATGTTGAGCGTTTGCGGGATATCCGTGGTATAATCCATGTTGAGCTCTTGCCACGTAACCAGAGCATCAATGCAGATGTCTACTGTCAACAGCTTGAGCGCCTACGAACTGCATTGTTGGAGAAACATTCTGCTTTGGTTAATAGTAAGGGTGTGCTCATCCACGGTGATAACACGCGCCCAAACACGACCAGAAGGACCTGTGCTAAGATCGAGAAACGTGTCTAGGAGAAACTCCCCCATCCGACGTTTTCACCAGATCTTGCACCAACAGACTACTTCGCAGCCTGCAAGACCACCTTGCTGTGAAAACATTGCAAAATGAAGATAACGTGCGATGTACAGTGACCCAGTTTTCTGCAACCAAAACCAGTGAATTCTTTCAGCGGGTGATTCAAAAACTGGTTGACACGTTTGGGAGTGTTATGGAGTCCGATGGAGACTAATTTACTGACTAACGGTAGCATACCAGGTAAGTTATCATTCTTTGCCTTACTGTGCAAATATATGACATTACTTATGGGATAAGTTGATACATTAATGGTATGGAGTTGACTTTTATTTATGACATTTAAAGCTCAGACCGGGATAGGGAAGAGGAAAGGACGTGGAAAGTTGTGGGCCAGGGTCTAATTTGAAGGTATTATCTCTGTATTAGCCTGGAGTGAGCAGGAAAAACCCCTGGGAAAAAGTTAGACAAGATCATCGGTCGCTCGGATTGAACTTACTTCTTCCCGAATGCCAAGCCATCGTTCTAACACAGAGCCACCATGGCCACTCGGTGTACATTAATGGAATATATAATAATTAAAGCTTCGTTTCATAAGCTTCATATTTTGCATCTCTTGATACTTAAGTTTTGTATCTTAAGTATTTTGCATCTCTTGATACTTAAGCAGCTATCTCTAACCCTAGATGGCAGCACTAAATCCGGAGGTCTCTTGTGTATATATTTCCTTTGAAAGAAATTGGAACGCTGCTCTTACAAACTGAAGCCTAGAGAGCTCGAAGTTTAGAAAATAAAGTTTAAATCCATCTAAAGAGTTCTATCCAAGCCGATTTTTTTCTTTCTCTTTTGTTGAAAATCCCTCGACTGTTGTAGTGAATATTCGAATTTATAAGAGTGAAACTCTTTCAACAATGGATCATTGCGATAATAAAAATTCTGCACATTCTTTCCTGAAAGTTTGAACTCTGTAGGTTGAATTTGTAGGAGCAGCATTGCAATTTCTCTCAAAAAAGTGCATTAGATACATACATAGGTAGTGCTGCCATCTAGCTTTGGAGATCGTTACTTCATCTTAACAAAAGCAATCCTCACGTATTTTGTCTTTTCTACTGTGTGTACGGGATTTTCATTTTTGTTTCAGAATTTTAAAATTGTTACATGGTTAACATTGCTTACAAGTTGCTGGTTTTATTGCTTTCGGACTTTTATATCCTATACCATGTTATTATTTAAAAAAAAATAATTTCGTGTTATTTTCTCTAAACAGGAAAATAATAATTAAATATATAACATGATGAAACTAAAATGCAATTAGTTTCGAATTTTCTCACCAGAGAGAAGCTTTGTTACTAACTCGCAGCGTCACCTACTGTTAGTTCTGAGAACTCGCGGAACTTACTTTTTATACACGGACAAATGGAAAATGCGGGAATATAAGATAGCACATTTATTTTAATTATTAACATTACTTCGCGATATCATATCAAGGGACCTAAAAAGTTGCATAATGCAGTTGTAATCAATAACCAAGATTTAACTGTAAGCAGGAAAGTCTAAAAGGTAGAGAACTCAAATGAAAGACCAGCTAAATTTTCAGAAAGGTCAACACCAATACAGTCAAATGATAGCAAGTACTACACTCAAGTGATTGTATGTCTACATCTGGAGAGCGTTGATTAGTTACTGTTCCTTTATTGTATGGAACTGTTGATCACTAGTGTTGAACACAAAAGCAAAGAAATAACGCCACAATTTCACAGTTTTCTTGTTCAAGGAAGATCAGGATCTTCGTTCCTACTAGTGTAAAAGTTTTGTGAAATTGTATCAGAGCTTGTAACGAAGCTTTCTTGGTTGTTATGGTAACAACACAATAATGATTTAAATGCAATATAAACGAAATAAAATCAAATGTTTCAGTCGATGTGGAAAAAAAGAAAAGCAGCAAAATAGAAAATCTAAACAATTTACTATCAAAGCAAATTAATATGAAACTATTTGTGGCCATACACCTTTTAAATCTAAACAAGAAGGACAGAAAATAATGAAGACCATACATTTGGGGAAAGTTCGATGGAAACAACAAGGTTACCAGCCGAAAATAGCTGATACAGAAGTGTCCGGCGGCTGAGTCTGATTTTTGTGCGTAATAATAATATTAATAAAAATATTATGACCTGGCTTTAACTAATCCACCTTTGCCGCTAGGCATTCCACGTATGGAAGAATACATTTATTTTGGAAAACAAGAAGATAAATTTGAACAGTACGTTAAAATCTTAATAATAATAATAATAATAATAATAATTCAAAAGAGCATAACTAGAATGTTTTTATCTATTGTGTTGTCTTCAGAAATGAGATGAGCAAGTGGTTGGCATTTAATGCAATGATACAAACACCTCATAAAGTGTCGTTACCATGGAAATGGTAAACGTTTATAAACACACTACTGTAGTTGAAACCCTCAGAGTTTTCCTCTTGTATTAATTAAGCTTGGTTAATACGATTCACTCGTTCCTTAATCATGGTCAAATAAGGGTTTTATAATTTGGTATTATCACCATGGAAACTGTATATTTTTACATTCTAATGCGATTGAAGCGTTAGGAATATATTCCTATATCATTATGTAAAGTTTGACTTGAAATGGTTCAGTCGTTCAAATGTGTGTTTAATGTCTCAATACTACAATATGTGCAAAAATATTTACCGAAAGCAAATATTTCGTGAACAAAGATAACAACGAGAATTCCTTTAAGAATTTCAAACTAAAACCAAAATATTTAGCGTCTTATGCTTTTACCTGAATATAGTTTATGTAGATTCAGGACAATTGTATGATTTATCAGAACTGTTATGCAAAGCTGTGGAAACAAGCTTTATAAATGGAGACAAATAATCATCGAACAGACACATAAACCAGGGTCCGAATGCATAGGTTTTAACCTATTTTATTCCTTACTTACTAAGATCACTGTTGTAACATATATTTTCGTTTAGGTTATTTCTTAATCAAATGCGCGAGTCATATAGATCCTAAAAGCGGTTAAAATAAGTTAAGAACATAAAAGAGGCAAAACTAAACATTTCAGAAAAAAGTTGAAAGAAAAATGAGCATCAATGCAAGAAAATCCTACTGTTAATAGGAAAAATATGCACAAATGTGCATCTTTTCAACTTTCAGTCTTTCTTGCTTTCGTTCGGCTTGAACTAAAGATACCAAAGTAAAATTCAATTCAATTTAATTTTTGTTTTCGTTGAGCGTCTTGCAGAGGTACCGCGAAACTTGTAATTGCGTGTTGTACTACATTGCGTTTAACAAGGTAAAATGTATTAATTTGAAAACAGCTTAACATTTAACAATGAGTGCTGCTTTAAGAAAATAATGTAATTGTTGCTATGACCTAACAGATTACGATATAACATTTAATGTAAAAATGCAATTCATGTTCAGTCCTGAGAGGAAATTATTTGAGTGCTTCTCCCGATTTTTGTTTTGTAAGGTAATCTTCAAAGTGACTATTCAGAAAATTGGAACTTTGAATACTGATTTCTTTGCTTTAGATTCAGTAAATCGTTAACATATCAAGAAAACTTTGATTGTACCTTAGATTTATTTACTATTTATTTTATTTTAATGCAAATATTTTTCAATCTTATAATGTATAGTAGAAAAAACAAAATTATAAATGAGCTAAAAGAATAAAGCCTAGATGTTTTGAAACTCCTAAGGTTCATTTTCCACATAAAGACTAAATTCTTTGCTTTAAGTATGTTATAATGTGAGATGATGATACAAACATGTGATGTATTCCTGGTATATCTCGGTTACAAGCGAGTGTTTCTTATTATTATAATAAAATATTAAGTCCAACAATAATGTATAAAAGTAAAGTTCAGCTGCCTGTGGAATACATAACTACGTATCTAATTGCGCCATCCAGTATTCCAATTCTATATTATGCATGTTATTCTTTATTGCACACCTGAATCACATCAATTTGCAGTTTAAATTGTTACGGAATATCCAATAGCAGGTATCCAGTTCACTTTCGGACGTTAATAGCAGAAGATAGTTATCATTGGTAAACAGGACAAAAAAATGTTAAACTTTTTAGCATTAGAATTAAAAATTTTCTGCGTAAAATTCGATCATTCAGCATTCTGCATGTGAAATTTGTTAAACATATTTTCTTAAGAGCGTTAACAACTTCACAGCTCTGCTAAATTTGCACTACACTTTCAGTAACAACCTTATTACTTTTATTATAATTACTGAATAAATGTGCAAAAATTTTGCAGCAAGATCTAATATTTCTGCAAAGAATAACATTTCTGAGAGAAATAACGTAATATAAATGAAATAGGTGCAGAATTGTTGGGAGGTATTTCAGGCCCGAGTCATATGTATAAAGTGTCGCCCCCTCCCCCCGTTTTTATTTGAATTTTATTAATTTTAATTTTAATATATTGTGTCGGAATTACAATATATTAAAAGGAGCACCAAGAACACTCTGGTACTCAATTTCATAGAAGGCTGAGTGCACCTCAGAGTGCCAGGCATGGAAACACAGCGAGAAAAGTTTCCAGTGTCCTGGCCGGGATTTAAAACCGGGTCGCCTGAGCCACGGCAACTCGTAAGAAACTAAAGGATAGAAACAATAATTAACAAAAATTTCTATTTATTTTATCTTTCCAATTCCCTTTTAGAGAAACTGAAAATCTTGGCACACTAAAAATTTCTACCACTATTTTCAAGATATTCATGGTTGCAAATTTCCCCTAGCTTCGGAAAATAAGAAGTATATTACATTTTTTCCCTAATATTTATGGCGCTTGGACATAGACTGGAAATAGACTAAACATATGCGTACTCCTTACAAAAGAGGTATTAACATTTTCAAGGAGCTACATGGATGAGGATATCAGCAGACCGAAATCTGTGGAAAGAAAAGGGGGATTCCTTCATCCAGCAGTTTATAGAAAACGGCTGAATATGATTTTATATATATATATATATATATTAATGCCAGTTTGGAAATAGGATGAGTGAACTTCTTCATGCTGTCATAAAAGCCCAAATAGGATTTAATTTTTATTTTCAAATATTAACTTGATTTTTTATGATGATTTTGTTTCAAAACTAACAAGTATTTTATTGGCATGTTGTTGTAATGACATTTCACATCATTTACCCACTTTCTTCTTCTAAGAGTTTAAGAGAGAAAAAAGAATGATAAACTTTCCACGGGCATCTGTTTGTAAATTCTAGTCTTTCTTTTGCAACACCTTCCAACTTTGTGACGTGTTAGCAGAGTGAGCACTGTTTTCTGAGAAAAGTGTAATTTAAAAGAAAGGCGAGCGCTTTTGTCGTGAATGTTGCCAACGCTAAAGATTTGTCACCTCGCTATTCCTTTTTGGAACTATTCTACAGACTAGACTCCCGATTCTTCTCAGCTTGACTGTTTCTCTCTCTTCTTTTCCACTTTTCAATTGCTTTCTCTAACTCTCTCTTTCTCACCTCACCCTATCTCTCTCTTGTCTTTCCCCTCACTTTTTTAGTTGTGACGTAAGCTATCAGTTCTGTTATTTTCTCTAAAATCTTTTCTCAAACGGTGTGTCCGTATGTGTGTGTTTGCAGGAGAATGTTTATAACAGAAAGTAGGGGGCGTAAAAGTAAGGAGAACATCAAACTCTAAATCATGGAAAAGCATACCGAATCATTGGTTCAAGTGAAAGAGTTTTAATGTACCATATACTTTTACAGTAGATGGGTATTTTCATTGAAATATTTCTCTGAATTTCAATTCAATAATTTGAAACGCTTCTAACATTCGTTTCTGTTATTACTTTATTCTTTCATTACATCTTTTATTTTCATTTCCTTTCACGATTTCTTATCTCCTCCTTTCATTTGCTTTGTTATTTGTTTTCTCATTCTGTCATGATAAACTCAGAACTAGAATTTTTTATATGACACGTATTCAGTGCAAGATGTAAAATACTGTAGTTATTTAGTACTTTGGATACAAATCTCTACTGGACTTTTCTTACTTATGTAGCCTAATATTAGCATTTTGCCATTACTTTTTGTTAAAACTTTTCTCTATTCGGTTTCATCAGAATATATTCTGATAGCCCCTGACTTAATAATAGAGGGAGTACAGAGAAAACAAATAATGTCCATTTTTTCCATTATGAGCTAGTGGTGCCACCTATTATCGTTCGAGCAATAGTATAGGATGGTTGTAGTATCTGTTACAGGAGAAAAGAAAGCATATCAGCGAAAACGTACAGTTTGAAATACATTGTTTAGAGAGAAAACATAAGTTGGCCAGCTAAAAACTTGAATTTATGGCGAAGTTGCTGAAAATGATATTTACTGTCTTACTCGGACACGCTTAAACTTGTCATATAAATCTTCTCCAATGTATAGTTAGCAAAGTGACAAATTAAATAATTATCGTATCTGAATTAACTAAAGTAATAGGAACAACTCGCA
>JAGDQP010065878.1:345-11358 GCA_022664845.1 Lepisma saccharinum | reverse complement strand
GTTCCCAAGTTGAGTAATTTTTTTACTTTTTGTCAACCTACACAATCCGGAACAGGAACACAGAAAAGTTTTGATATTGAGACACTTGATCAACCATCAGTGTCTGATATAGGCAGTCAAGAGGGAACTCAAGACATTGATTCGGACACATGAGAAGCCCAACAGTGAAGGTGACACATCACAAAACAAAGATCAAAGCCAAGACGATTTGGTGCTAATGGACCAAGCTACTCGGAACAGTCAAGATGAACTGCTGGTAAGAAAAATAATTCATTCTATTAACTATATGATAGCACGTAAGGAATAACTTTAGAGGCTGAGGCTGCTACAATGTAATTAGTGCCGGAAATTCACAGATTTTTTTTTTACTTGGGGAACCCAGAGAATGTTTCTCTCTGCGCACTGCGGGGAAAAACTCGTAAGGTGTATGCATATATTCCCTATAGAACTATGGAATGCAATAATAAAAAAAATAATCGAAAAGTCCAACCACTGTAAAGTGAGGAAATAAAAATCTTTTTCAGCGGAGGGTGCGGAGAGGGGAGGAATTCGAACACTCCACTGCTACGCGTGAAGGCAATTTGCAGTTGATTTCCATTGTTGACAACATCGATAACAGCCTTTGCTGACCATTTTTCCGCAAGAATTACTTGCGATCCAGACTGCACAATGAAAAACTTTCAGCTCTTAGTAAAATGTGTATAGAAAGCGAACTATTAAGAAAGATAGATTTTGAACCAGTTGTTAGTTTATTTGCAAACGCTAAAGTCAGAAAGAAGTCTTTAATGTATAATGATATCTTACTACTTCAAATAGCTGTTGACGTTATAAATGTTTGTTTTGTGTCGTGTAATAAACGGAGTTTTTTTGTATACCAGTATTTATGCATTTTAAAGATAGGTTTTGCAGGGTTGCAGGTGTGCTTCTCTTTCATGAGAAGTTCATAGGTGTATGTTGGGGGGGGGGATTACGTCACAGTGCCTATGGGCGCCAGAACCCTTAATCCGTCACTGTATATAATCCAATATTCCCCTAACGGAAATTACTTTGTCTCAAATTCTTCTTCACGGATAAATACGTAACGAAATTCACTTCGATGACGAACTTCGCTTGAGCACTGGGTTCGGGTTTATTAGCTATTATACAACCAAAGAGACTATGCATTTTATTTAACCTAACATTATAGCTGAAAAAGTACTGAAATGAAATTATGGCAAGATTGTAGAGTAAACACTGACGTCTGGTCCCGTGGATCTACTGAACTCGCTAATTCTTGAATAGTAATACTAGTATTGACCCACTCACTATCGGACCACGTGCGCTACTGTTAGGCAGGCAGCTATTATGAAGGATATCGCCATTCATACGCTTCAACTGGAGGCGAGAGCGACGCGGAAAAGGTGCTTAGAGGTACTAGGGACCTCATCTCAGTAGTTACAGGTAACGATAAATAACTTTTGTCAGCCATGTAGACAATACTTTTGTTACGTATAGAGTTTAACGACAATGGTGTAAGTTGAAATCTAACAATCATAGAAATTTACTATAACAAATATTTTGCTTTACTTAAAGGAGTTACTATCTTAAGTCCCCCTCATATGCCATACCTTTAGTAAAAAAAAGATACAGTCAAAATAAAACTTTACTTTCTTTAGGCCTGATTTTTATTTACTTTCGTTTCAGACCCAACAATTGTCCAGTTTTTAATTGTTGTTCTTCTTCTGGGTTCTTCCGGCAAACAATCCAGCACTCCATCGATGTAACAAGGAATTTATTTCATGTGGTACCTCTGAATGATATGTTATGGTATCCTGCTACAGGTACAATAGTAACAAAATCATGGACTCACTTTATATGGAAATTATTTACACAATTTCTGCCTGCTCTCCTCGTAGACGCTGTATTATCTATCACTGGGAAGAAACCACAGTAAGTATTAAACTCTATTATTGTCGAGATTTTAACAATGGAGACAGACAGATAAACCTGGACCATTACTTTTCGATTTTCTAAGGAACACCAGTTCATAAGAATTAGTCTTCATTTCTGTTGTTACGGGCACTGGAATATATCAGATGAGCATAAAATTTTACATTATGAATTAAGCGCCGAATCTTGTGTTTCTACAGTACATTCCAAATACCTGTCCAATGGCTGCAGCTTGTAAGTTGTTTTTGCCCGTATTATCTTCACCGTTAATTTCTTAAGATCGTGAAATCCTCAAAGGAGAAACTGTACAGTTATTCCTTTGAGGATTTCCTCATCAGATCGAACCTCCCCCCCCTCACGTGCGTACACACGTTCAGGAAACCCTCAAAGAAAGAATGTCCAGTTTTTACTCTCAGGATTTCCTGAACGCGTATTTGCAAAATTGCAGAATTTGAACTGTACAGGCCGAAGTGATCGAAGCGAAAATCGATCCGGAGAAACTGCAAAGTTTATACTGAAGAAGCCGTCCCGAGCTAGTTGAAGAGGATTTCCTGAACGTGTGTGTGGGCACGGTTCGTTTTTCAATCGGATGAAGAAATCCTCAAAGGGAAAACTGTACAGTTAAAACTGCGCAGGTTTTTCCCACACATTTTTCGGAAATCTGAGAGGAATATCTGTACAGTTTCTCCTTTGAGGATTTCCGGAACGTGTGTTTCTTGTTTAATTTGATTTTCGTCACAATTGGCACCAAAAGAGTCCAATAGGAGTAGCTTGCCGAGTTAGGAAGAAATACTTGTCTTAAGAAGTTTATCCTAATTTTTTTTTGTCATTTTTCCTGACGAATTCCATTTTATTACAGGTTCTCAGGTTTAATCGTAGAGGAAGCTGGAGTAATTCTTTTTATATCACTTTCTTTCAGAATTTCATTTCCGGACCACCGCGCCGCAGAAGGAATTCCTCAAATGTTCTTGACTGTACTTCTTCTATGTTATTTGTCACATCTTCTAGAAATTTAATAGATTTTGTGAAGTTCATTTTCGCGCATACTAGACTCACCGCTCCATGACCTATGGTTTAACAGTTTTCTTTGTTCCTCGGTGCAGCTGCCAGAATCTAAAAACCTATTACTTTACATTTTACTTCAAAATCATTGTCTTACTTTTCTGGGAGAAGAAGAAGCATCCATAGCACCTGAAGACAGTGAAGTACGACGGGCATACAAAAGATACTGCTTGTTGATCATTATATTCGAAAATATCAATCCAAATTTAATACCTTTTTCGTAGCGTATAGAGTTCTTGCATGTTTTCACCAATTTTCCTTGTAGCAGGGTTTGATGAACCATAGATGTGAACCATAAAGAAAGGACTATGATCGAGTTCCTGACAGCAGAGAAATATACTACCGCCAGCATCCATGAAAGGCTGAAAAAGATTTCTGGTGAGAAGACAATTGACGTAATGTCCGAATATGGCTCAACAAGTTTAAGAGAAGAGAAACTAGGGTAGAAGACAAACCTCGAAGTGGAAGACCAGTGACAACTTTAACAGAAGAAAAGAAAGAAGATCACTGACTTGATTAGGGGGATTCTCGTCTCACTATCGCAGAGATGTCATAAGAAATGTCATGTCTTAATAATACTCTGCAGACGATGATCAAAGAACTGGGATGCCGAAAGGTCCGTGCGAAATGGTTTCCTCATTAATTAAAAGTTGACTTGGAACAGAGGACACAGAAGGTATGCATGGATCTACTGGAACAATTTAAAACTCACAAAAATACATTTTCTTGACATTCTTTTGCACCAGTGGTGAGACATGGGCATACGTGTACGACCCAGAGAGCAAGGATCAGCCTATGGAGTGGCGCCATGCCGGCTCCCCTTGTCCCACAAAAATCAAAAGTGTCCACAAACTCGATGATGTGTTTATGCTTCCCGATCATAGTTCAGCAAAACCTGTAATAACAAAAATTGGTGAAAACATGCACGAACAGTCACTCTTTAGGCTGCTAATAAGGAATTGAAATTGGATTAATACTTTCCGATATAATGACCACAACAAACATTAGTTTCTGTATTCCTCTCTTACTTGATTCCTCTTCTGAAGTAGTAGTTGTTTCTTCTTTCTCGTGTTCTAATACATACAGTATCATTGTTTTAATAAATTAGGATTAACTTTGACTGGCAGAGAGAATGGGTACGTGTTTAGTAGTACATCCTACACCTCATAAAAGTGCAAATCGGTAGTGTTTTTCAAGAGTCCAACATTTGTTTATATATAACGTAAATATGGTGGTATATATTTTCTACCTCCCACAATATAGTTATTGAAATCTTTTCCAGGATCTTAAATATCCAGTTGAAGATGAACACAGGACTGACTGCGTTGCAATTCTACTGGGAAAATGATTGGGTCTTCAGAAAAGATAAATTTCTGGAACTGGAGCGGCAACTTCTGCCAGAAGATAAAAATGACTTTGATCTAAACATGGACGTTGATGAGGTGGAATACGTCAAACAATTTATGTTAGGAGTACGCCAATTTGTTTTGAATGAAGATAAATCCTCATTGGAAACAGCTAGAGAAATGTTCAAACGGTTAGTAATACTATAATTTGTACAATACAATAGTATTTAAGGGCATAGGTAATAATATTAATCCAGTGCAGCCTTGAACTAGAATTCCTTCATATCCAGCATTTTTTCTATTCACCTTCCCTGTTCCACCCTCGCCACAAGTCGAACTTGTGAAATAAAAACCTCGATAATTCGATTTTTTGGTGTTTCCTTGATGTGCCACTGAACCTATAAGGGAAACTCATCAGTAATGGACACATTTCACAGTTATATTTTTTAAACTCAAATACAGTTTAAATATATTGATCAAATGAGAATATTACACGTTCCCCATTCTTTCTTCTAGTGATTTCTACCTATTAATTTCATCAACATACACTATTTGAAATAAAATAAAAAAGACATGTAAATATGTTGTAGATTCCTTCTAATATCAGATTTGCCAGCTAGTTCATATACTTCTTAATGTCAAAATATCTCAAGGTATCTGTAACCAGAATTCATGGATCTATCTTTGATGATATGTAGTAATAATCTAACTAGATACTTATCCCGGAGAGAAAAGAAAGAAACTGCTCCAAGTCGGTATTTCTAAACCTCTCCTTCTGACGATAACATGGAGACTACTTGCTTCCCCCTTCGTAAAATATCTCTTTCAGGACCACCTATTTAATAGACAGAAGCCAATAGAGCCTAAGAGCCAGCTCGCTTAGGACGTTAATAATAACTCAATTAATCAAGGATTTTGATTTCAACCTAGTAATGAATAGTGCGTATCCATAACTGGACAAAAGTTGACTTTGCCGTACCGGTAATGGACGCCCCCTGCTTTGCATAACAGATCCAAGTTACAATTGGTTTGGCCATTTAAATAGTCGAAACCAAGACATTTCGTAACGGATAATAATGCAGAAAAACAAAAGCAATCGTTATTGTAATATCATGAATAAAACACGAAAGCTCTCGCCTTAATCACTTGCTTAACAGAACGCATGAAAGAGTAGGTGTAGCCATGGACCTAACTTCAACATAAGGTCAGAAATATCAGATGAAAGCAATGACGAGCTAGTAATATTCAGTGGCATCAGAACAAACTATATTAATTTTTCTCACGTAGGTGAAATGATTACCATCCTTAGGAAAATCGTATTTTACAACTTTTCTCTTCAAGTGTCCATTACTGGAGCATTTACCTTATAACCCGAAACCTCTTTCTAGACAACTGAAGGCGCAGTAACAGTATAAGTACCTCTAAAGTCAAAGTTTTTGTCGGTTAAACCTTTGTAAGTCGAGGTTTAGGGAGATGGTGAAGTTAAAATGCAAGGTCCTAACTATAGAAGAGAAACGCTAGTCAGTTTCAGCTCTTTATCTCTAAGTTTAGTGTTGTCTGTTGATAATTCGAACCTTGCTAAGTCGAAATATTCGGTAACTGGAATTTTGTCATTCTCCTTCAGATTCGAGTTATTGAAGTCTCACTGTGAAAATATTCATCACATGTTCTGTTGTTTCCAAAAGAGTGTACCGTTACGTTTTGTCTGTTCAGATAAGATAGTTATATACAGAGTTTTAAAGACAAACGTGGCTTCGGTAAGTTTATTTATTTAACAAAATTCTAAATACAGCTGGCTAGCCATTTTACATTAGAATGTTTAACAATTTTAGAAATAAATTAATAATAAGAAAAGCAATAACAACAAAACAACAGCAACAAAGGAAAATATAGCGTTGAGATATCAGTTAGCTGGAATATAGTAAGCGTGTCACTCCTGAATTAAAGGAAATTTCCGTGCCAAGTAGATCAATGTTCATTTAGAGATCATTGTAGAGTTTAGGCAACCTATGACAGAGCAAACGCTGGATTATAGAAGGCCTGCGAGCGTATTTAAAAGATCCTCTTTGCCCATGCTGCGAGTGGTTGCTATTGTACAGCGTACAATTGGTAGTACAGAGTTCAATCTTGAGAGGTTAGTTGGAATGGCCATCGACTAGGTCGGGAAGAAATACTCTAATTTCGGAGAAATGACAAGTTGACAAAAGAGGAAAGGTGACGTACTTCCTTAAGCCGGTATAAAAGGCCCAACGGACGCATAGATTGTTTTGTGACAGAAGTAATATGATCGGGGAAGGTGAGCTTACATACATATCAATGAAAATTCCAAGATCTTTCTGACTCTCACATTTCTTAATAGGCGTATTGTTTACAGTATAAACAGAAGGAATTTGCATTCTCTTTAGATAAATCGTGAGTACGCAGTATTCCTGTAAGTTAATGTTCAAGCGCAAGTCATTACACCATGAACTAAAGCGATTAATTGCGACTGTGTGTCTCTGATCGGATGCCAGACAACGAATAAATCTCTCACTCAATATGGAACAATCGCACTTCTTACTTATGAATGCAAAAACTTATTTATTGTTTTTTTAATAAAAGCGCCGCTGGGCTACTATGAATGAATAAAAATATAAACTTTACTAGCTGTGCCTAGGCTGTATTGCTAAACTATGCTTTGCTCTACTATTATGCGTGGAGGAGACCCTAACCTGCCTACCTTTCTCAAGCGACTACTTGACGCACCTGATTTAGAGCATTTACAGAAACACTCATCTCGTTCACTTAACGATGTTGGTACAGTAACTATGGACATTTACTATCAAAACAATAAAATACCTACACACTATACATACACATAATATAAAAACACTAACAAAGGCTTTTCTCATTAATTATTATTATACTCAGGAGTGCAGTTATATATGCTACGGACTCGACCACGTACAAGGGATCTATCCGTCCATCTGAGTCGGCTTGGTCTCTCATGTGTTATGCCGAATGTTGACACTACACTTTTGAAGATGAACTTTTCACTTGAATACCCACTGACGGAATATATATTAATCATACAGACCCCATCGCACACAGGCGACTTGTCTCTCGTCTAGAAGGAGCGCATATTCTCATGTGTCATTGTTTTACACAACACTCACTACACCAATGGAATATTTAAAAATACAAGGGCTCACTTATGGCTTTTCTCATTAATTTGACTATGCCCTTGTACCCAATCCAGTAGGCACCACTCTGCAGTTATTTGTTTGGTAATGTAAAACCGCACTGCCTTCTTCGTAACAAAGAACGTGATTCACTTATGAGAGTAAATTAACACTGCTACACATATACATACATTTAATGTGATCACTAATCACACAATCCACTTCTCATGTAATTCAATATAAATTTACTGCGTATTTTGCAGACGTAATATCTCACGTAAATAACTTCACCTTTATTTATTGGGGGAAAATTTGCAGGTTAGAGTGCCTTGTTGCCGCCACCACCGTGCGCTGTCAAACTTTACTTTTGCGTATCCAGTAATTATAATGCACAAATTTACTTTGCACTAGCCTCTTGAATACAACACGTGGCTCACAGTTACTGGACTAATTAGACTGATACTTTCAACATATAGAAAACATTAATTAGCACTGCCTTTGTTTCTACTTCCAGTTTTACTATTAGGCGAGAACTTACTATTATTAACATGGACAATCAGCGATTTCCGTGCACTGTAGAAGACTGAAATACTTTTTAACAGCGTGACGCGCCAAACGCATTAATGAGGGATGGTGGAGAATGTGTTGCGAGGATAATTCTTCTTTCTTCACTTTTTACCTTGGCGAGATCATTTGCTCAGCACACTGGTGTACAGCAAACACTTCTGCTCATTAAATAACTTTCCCGAGTTCCATGCAAAATGGGCATCAATGCTTTGTTGTTAGCGTAATGGCGGGTTGTAGCTACCACGAACTGTCCCGGCCAACCGACCTGTCTTCTTGTCACTATTGTTCAGTGTTGCCAGGTCCCCAGCTCGAAAAGTCGCTACTGTGCCGTCAAAATTCCGCCACGTTCCGCTACCCATACTGAAATTCCGCTATTTTCCGCTATTTTATAGAATTAAATTTTGATAGTGAAAAGAAAACTATTAACGAAACTGCAAAATATTTCACAAATTACTATTACACTTGTCAGCATATAAGCTCTTTTAAAAAAGCAAATTTCTTTAAAAGAAATAGTAGTACACTTGTACTTTCCTGAAAGCAGGATCGCAACCAGGACCTATAGCGCCCGGGGCAAACATTGATTCTGGCGCCCCCATTAATTGATAAAGAGCAAGAAAACATTCGATGAATGTTTGAACATTCTGGCCTCCTCCCAACAGGGCCCCCGAGGCTCATGCTCCTCCTGCCCCCCCTAGTTGCTGCCCTACTTGAAAGACGCGTTCGATTTTGGAAAACTATTTTATGGAGTGATATAAATCGACAAATTCGGTGTTTTCCGTACAGGCACGTATGCAATAATTTTAGTGGGAGGCATGTCTAGTTTCTAAATTGAGAGCTTAAGTTCAGCATGAATATAAATTGTATATTAACTATGTAAAAATACTCATGAAGTTATATAAAACTGACATAGAAGTTGGAATTTCGGGTAATGTCTCGTTCCCGTACACACACCCCTGCGTACGTCCCTTTTTGCATAGTATTTTCCATCACTTCAAAATTAACATTTTACTGAAATAAGTTTCTGGTTTAAATTAGCAAAATCTCGTCGAGGATATTGCTTCCTGTAGATGCTAACTGTGAGACAGAATAATAGAAGGTGCGCTGTATAACTCAATTCAGATTGTGAATGAATATTGAATGAAGTCAGCAGCAGCATGGGCGGTCTCAAAAACGGGACAATCCCATTTATTGAAATTTGTGTACTTTCCCTCTACAAGCAAAACAGTAGCAAGAAATAAAAGTAGCTTTAGGGAAACGTTAGTAATAACTTCAGCATTGTGTGTAGACACTTTTGGGACGTTATTCTGTCCCAAAAATGTCTGCACACAATCCTGAGGTTACTAGTAGTATTTCTTTACAACCAATTGAACTCATTATTGACGCATTACATGGACTTTTGGTCTGTGAAAATTGCATTTAGTTTACCTGCACTGAATTTTGAACAATTTGACGTCAAACGAAAGAGGCGGGAAACCCACTTGAGTTGAGCCTTAACATTTAAAAAAATGTTTTCTAACCTAATTTGTCGACTTCTTTCAAGCTATGGGAAAAAGTTGGAAGTATTAAGATATGTTTTCAAAAGTCGCTACATTTTCAGCATTTTTCGTCCATCGGCGCTTTGTCGCCAAGGCAACGTAAAGTCGCTACGCGTAGCGGAATTCCGCTACGGTTGGCAACACTGCTATTGTTCTAAAATCGTCCCGCTCAAACACGGCGCACGACGATTTCATTATTCACTTGTTTTGTTCTAGAAAGTTCTGAGCACAGTTGTGCCAGTTCCTACGTACACTTGTCACACGGAAGTTAGTTCTTCTCTGTGGACGATAGTTTGTGTAAATGTTGGACTTTTTGAAACGTACGCACTTATAAAAATGGGTCCCACACTTTCAAGGAAAAAATTCATAACCAATTCTAGAGTTTAATCAATGCCACCTTTTAATTTTCTTTCATGTTCACTGTTGGAAGAGCTTCATTGTTATAGGTTTGATATTAACAGCAACAACAAGCGGTTCCAACAATAAATAAAAACAAATAAATAATCGGTATTGCTCGAACTCTTGATTTGGTGAGGAACTTTCTTCCCTGAAAGTTAGAACTCTCTCGGCTTGAATTTGTAGGAGCAGCATTGAAATTTCGTGCAACGATAAACATTCATTAGACATATACGGAGATAGTGCTGCCATCTTTGTTGTTGGAGATCTTTGCATTACATTAACCTTAGAATCGCGAAATGTTACGGAGCACGTCCTCTATAATCATATACGAAATTTACCTGGAATCTGTTAACTTTTCTAAATTCATGAGCAATCAATGACCGCCCTGCTGGTCTAGTGGTTATTGTCGCTGACTGCTTATCGTGGGGTCCCGAATTCGATTTCCGGTTCTTCCAAGGGATTTTTTTTTCAAAGCCAGAGGATCCGGAACGGTGCCCACCCAGCATCGTGATGCAATTGGGAAGATCCTGTGAATAAAAGACAGAGGTGATCACAGTTGAAAACTTCGGCTTTCCTCTCACAACACGTCTGGTCATCGTGGGAGCAGTAGACCAATGTCTTCCTCCCGAAGAGGCCTCATCCAGTAGTGCATTGAATATGGCTGTGAATTATTATATATAAGTGTTGTTATCATGGAGACTGTAAATAGCATGAAAGTTTGTTTAAAATAAAATATTTCCGATAGTCCCTTGTATCAACATGCCAAGTTTAAATCTGTTCATTCTTTTCTATCTTATGCAAGAATATAAGAATAATAATGGTGTCTCGTTACCATGATATTTTGTAACTAAGGTAGGGGGCGCTAATATGGCCCACCTTATCTTTGTTGATTTTTTCACTAAGAAAAACTATTTATTCTTGCGAATCGACTCAACCATCACATTCGAGACTATTTGGACAAATTAAAAATAATAATCTGCTTCCTAGACATGACTTATAAAAATGTAATAAATC
>JAGDQP010065877.1:0-11358 GCA_022664845.1 Lepisma saccharinum | reverse complement strand
GTCGACGATGAAACGGTAATTTTGTGTCTAACTCAATTGGAAATTGATAACCTCGTACACGTCCGATAGTTTGGTCGTCCCAACAAAATACATTAGCGTAGGTATAGCGTAATTGAAGAATTTGGTCTTTTACGTCCGGACTACAATCAGCACCTATAGAAATGCGTGATGTATCAAATTTGGATCTATCTTTTTCTACATTATTTTCTCCCTTGTTCAAAGTATCACTTCGTGATGCAACATTACAAGTAAGAACCGGTGGAACATAGAGTTGTTGAGCATGTCCAATTTCTAAGTGTCGGGCAAGTATAATTTTCCGTTCTGATGGATTAATAACTCTAACTAATGCAGAAGGTGAAAGAATAGCTCTTGGAATCAATATTCTATATTTTTGCTGTAGTGTTAAATTTGGTTCTAACACGAACTCTCGTCCCATGCGTGATTCTATTAATTTTAACAGGATTATAATTTCAGTACGTTTTGGAAGAAAATACGTCTAGAAGTAACATACTTCGGTCTCAAATTTGCTTCTATTTGCGTTGTTAATTTAGTTTCCAAAACATATGTTAAATTTCGTTTTGTACGGGGTAAGTTTGGATTTCTGCCAAAATGTGTTAAAGTTAATATTTTTTGTTCATAACTAATCGTTCCCTGATGTTGAAGTAAAAAATTACTGCCTAATAAAAGTTTTTGTGAAAAATTATCTAAAACGAAAAATTCTTGCGAAAAACGTGCATTTCCTATTTTAAATTTAACTATTGCAATGTTATTGTCTTGTGAAACACCTTGTATTTGCACATCTTCATATCTTAGCTGCATATATTTAGTTGCTAATGAAGAATCAATTATACATGCCTGACTTGCGGTATTCAAAAGTGAATCGCGTTTCCAATTGTCTATGCTAATTGGTAAATATGCTGGATCATCCTTGATTGTAATCGGAACTTTGAGGACTTTAGGTTTTCGACGTCCTGCAGTGGCCTCATATTTTACTGCAGTATTTCTCCGTTTAAAGGTTGTTGGTAATTTATTGGATCACTAACTAGATTCGGATTTTGGTATGTTGTTGTATAAACCTGATTTCGTGTTTTTCGCGGACCTGATTGATATTGTAGATTTTGCTGTTGACGCGGTTGATTTTGCCATTGCGGCGGATATGGACGATTTTGTTGTTGACTGTATTGTTGCCGAAATCGCGGAGTTTGTCTATAATACTGATTTGGTCTATTATAATAATACTGGTTGTTATTATTTTGGTTAAACGAATTTTGAAACGAACGATTGCGATTATACGAAGGTTGTTGTTGATATCGTTGCTGTTGATAATTTTGCCTATAATTTCCATTTTACTGAAAATTATTTCGCGGATATCGATTTTGCTGACGAAAATTATTGTTATAGCGAAAATTCGGATCAAAATTCTTTCCTTTATAATTACCTTATTGATTTCTGCTATAATTTTGACGTTGTTGTTTTTTGAATTGTTGTTGCTGCTGATGTTGTTGTTGGTGGTGGTGTTGTTGATTTGAGCGCGGTGGCATTTTAGATTTAGATTTTTGCAGATATCGTTGTAGTGTAATGACAATTTCTTCATTTGAGCTTGTAAAGCTTCAACATCTTCCGTTGTTTGTGGTTCTTCCTTAGATTTATGGATAACGTTTGGTGAAACCTTTATCCATGTCTCATCCTCTTTATCAGAAATTTCGGAATGAGAATCAGAACTCGATGCGGATGATGGTAAAGAATCTGAAGAGTAAGAACGTTTATGATTTTGCTTTTTATGCCCATCCTCTGCACGAGTTTTACGTTGACGATTACGCACTGTATATCCTGTCGTTTCTATAGATTGTAATTCAGTAAGTAATTCATTTACTGTTTGAAACGATTTATTCCCTATTCGTTCTAAATAATAGGGTCGTAAGCCATTTATTATAAGACTTACTGTTGCGTTTTCTTTAATGTCGTAATTGAATTTTGCTATCAATGCTTGAATATCGATAACATAATTCGTTACATTCTCACGCTTGCGCTGTATACGTTCGCGTAATTTGATTCCGACATCAATTTTAGCACTTGGCTTCCTGAAAATTTGCAATATTTTCTTTTTAAAGTCAGCGTAAGACAAATCCTGAAGGTGAAATTTGTCTATGCAGACCTGTATTCGGTCCCTGTCTTTAAAAAGAAATGTAGTAGGTAACAGTTCTTTGCATTTCTCCTGTGACCAATTATTTTGTTTTGCTACATCTTCAAATGATTTGAAGAAAGAGTAGATTGAGCCTGTTTTTGAGCTGAATCGAGGCAAAGGTAAAGTGTTGTTATAGCCAATAACGTTTGGAGTCGCCATATTTGTACTTTCGTCTGAATCAGATGCAT
Source organism: Lepisma saccharinum (assembly GCA_022664845.1). NCBI lineage: Eukaryota > Metazoa > Arthropoda > Insecta > Zygentoma > Lepismatidae > Lepisma > Lepisma saccharinum. The sequence goes on along the minus strand of JAGDQP010065877.1, from coordinate 8,985 downwards.
GATAAGAATGTTTCGTTTCTTCCGAGTCGCTAGAATTGATGTGGCGGTATTCGCGTCGACGTGTGTTAACCGGTATGAACGTAACTAGTGCAGAGTTCTTCGTTCATATTACATATCCTTTATCGTAAATCTGATTTTATTGTTGTCCGCAAATTCCATTCGAAAAGAAAATGCATTACCTGCTTTAAATTTAATTAGCAAAGTTAAAGATAAAATCTTATTTGTCAATCGCTTACAAAATTGCACAAATTTCTGTTTTTCAGAAAAGTTCTTTCCACAAATAAGTAGTATTTCGCGAAGATGTATCTCCTGTTCGGGTGCAAGTGCAATCAATCGCGAATATTTAGGAGCATAAAGACGAATTGACTGTATAATTTTTGCAGCATACAACTGGCATAACGCTAACATCCACGTTTGCATTGTGTGAATATTTTATGCTAATGTTTGCCGAACATAAATGATATACGCTGTGTTATTTGTACTTGGTAGTTTCGCATGTAAAATCGTTGATTTGTCATCACTAGTGACAAAAAACTCGATTGTGTTGTATGTAGTGGTTGTAATATGCAACGTAAAAGAATCACCAAAAAAATATTGTGCTTCCAAAAGTGCGGCAATTGCCTTATTTATGAATGTTTGTAGTACAATTACTCGTTGCTGTTCATTTTGCCAATCAATCGCTGAAAATATATGACGCAAAAGTTCGTCTAAAGTGGTGGGTGTCAGAATTTGGTTAAGCATTTTTGTTTGCGCGATGTTATGTGCAATATATTGTTGAATATTAGCTACACACTGCGTTGTTTGAAGAACAAGCAAGGGGTAATTCAAATACTGAGTTTGGAAATCAATCGGTTCTACGTTGTCTGGGTGAATATTCTCCCATTGTTCGCGTGGAAGATGACAACACATCCTGAAGGGATCTACTCGATTCGAATTAAATCGAACACGGCGTTCTTAAACTACCATGTGAAGGCGCTATTCACCATGTCCTTAGAATTTACAACAGAATAAAATATATTTAAAAATAAGAGTTAATTATAGAAATATGATTGCAATAATGAAAAAATAAGAATAAATACAAAATTAACAAGAAATGACAATGAGAGGTGATCACAATAGATTTTGTAAAAGCTTTCGATTCGGTCTCCTTGTCAGCAGTGCTTAAATCACTTGAACATCAAGGCATCGAAAGAGCATTCTTCAAGCTACTGCGAAACATCAGCTCGACTGCCACATCTATCACTAGACTACATCAAGAAAGTGAAAATTTTAAAGTTGGAAAAGGGTTAAGGCAAGGAGATTCAATTTCTCCGAAACTATTTTCTGCGGTCCTGGAGAGAGTGTTCCAAAATTTAAACTTGGATGTTGTTGGAATTAAAATAAATGGCGAATATCTTCATCACCTACGTTTTGCTGATTATATAGTCCTGTTTGCTTCAAGTGCAGAAGAACTACAAACCAGAATAGAAGAACTGAGTAACGAGAGTTCGAAAATAGGCCTTAAAATGAACTTAAGTAAAACAAAAGTAATGTACAATCAACATGCTGCAAAGAAGGAAGTAAAGATTAACGGAGAGACAATAGGAATAGTTGATGAGTATGTTACCTAGGCCAGTTTAAAACATCGAATGCAAAGTTGACTGATGAAATAAATAGAAGATATAAAATGGCGTGGAGTTCGTTTCGGAGACTACACTTTATTTTCAAAAGCAAACTACCAATGTATGTGAAGCGTAAAGTTTATAATCAATGTGTCTTACCCGTGATGATGTACGGCTGCGAAACTTGAACACTGAATGCGCAAACGACTCAAAGATTGAGAGTCACACAAAGAGCAATGGTGAGATGAATGCTAAGAATAACCAGGAGGTACAGGAAGACAAATGAATGTATTTTCGCACAAACAAAGGCAGAGAGTGTAATCAAGACTGCGAAGAAGATGAAGTGGAGATAGGCCGGCCACATAGATAGACGAACAGATGGAAGGTGGACGTCAAATGTACTACAGTAGATTCCTTGAGAAAAGAAAGGGCCGAGGCGACGTCCAAATGTAAGATGGGTAGATGAAATCAAGCGTTTTTCAGGTGCTACATGGATCAGGATAGCAGCAGACCGAGATATGTGGAAAGAAAAGAAGGAGGCCTTCATTCAGCAGTGGATAGAAAACGGCTGAATATGATGATGATGATATTTATATTCTGGAAAATTTGCTTTTTAACCTCCCCTTGCGGACTTGAAGATATTCATTAAAATGGGAATCTGCTCACTCTACAAATGCAATGGCATTAAACCAAACAGACACGTACAAATTCCCTTCAAAATATTACCTCTTGGAACACGTTCTTTCTTCTTAGAAGCTGCATCGAGTTTCTCACCCGAAAAGAGACCCACTGGGAAGAAAACAACAGCTACATAATGTGAGGCTGTCACAATATGCCCATAACTTATACGCTCATACATTCAATACTGCATTGAATGGCACACTGACCATTCTGCGGTTATCAGCTGATGCTAGATACGTGTTGGCATCCAGCTTAACTCTCATATATTTACTGGTCGACAACATTAACAAACATTCATTCTGCAGGGAAAAACACAAGCAAATTTTTATTATTCTAATGCTGGAACATTTCTTATAATTAACACGTAATAGCGATAATAATAGCATCATTCACTTTTCACTCCTTTTTCTTAATTATCCGGAACTTACACAACTAATGAAAATTCTACATGGATTAATACCGTGCGGTAGAACATTTGTTTTGCATTCGAAAGGTCGGGTTCGATATATTAGCGTCCAGCAATTCCGACTGAAGCTGTTCCAGTTTTTTCAAGCAAAGCAGAAATATTACCTTCAAATTAGGCCCTGGCCGACCCCTTCCCGCATGATTTCCACTACCCTATTCCGATCCAAGCCATAGATGCCTAAAGGCCATCACTGAAAATAAAATCTAATTAAAATTCGTGGATTAAGATGTAGCCACGAATTTTATTCACCTTGTATTCACAGACATTTTTGTATAGCTGCATGCTTGTTTTAATCTAAAACGCAGCCCTAGAATATATTTTGGTATTACTTGCCTCGAACGGTTTTATCCTGAGCCGAATTCCATACAGTTTAACGAATAAGAGGTTATTTTGGCACGGTTCTAGAACACTGGCCCGCGTGGGTGGATGCACGATATCGAGGAAAGGAAAATACAATTTTATTTAAGCTATGATATAGGCCCGGACAAAGAATACGGTAACCTAACCTTTAGTCACTAATCAAAAATACATGCGAATATTTTTTTACACAGTGTATAAGAATATGCGGAGCAACGATTCGAAATCTTTCCGTTATTTACTGATCAATATTATGCTAGCAAATTAACTCGACTGCGAAAAGATCTAAAGAAATACCAAAATCCTGACCGGGATGCAGATTGTGCTACAAATATAAATATTCCAACCATAAAGTAACGGTTTCTGTCGAGATTCAAGAGAAGAGTTACAGTAGCACGCACACACACAGGTAACATTAGCGAAAGAAGGAAATAAAAGTTATTTTGATACTGAACTAAATGTTCACGTACGTACCTGATTCCAAAATTCTCCTCTTGTTTAAATTATTTGCTTCCTAAACCAGTATGGACCGTTGTGATCGCCCTTCTCACTAGCTGAGTCACCGTACAAGGACAGCCGCACACAGTTGGCGCTAGTAGTTAAGTGAACAAAGAACAAATGCATTCCGTTAAGCCTTGGGTAAACAAAAGACAAACGCGTTTTCAAGCCATGAAACGCAATATAATATACGTATATTAGATATCTACCAGTCACATGAAAAGACGTCACTGGTAAATATCTTTCTCAAATATATATTAGACGTCCAGTAGATATCACAGTCAGACCTTAGACATGAGCTAGCCCTCTATACCTTTTTCAGATATGTATTATACATAATGTGCTATGTGGGTTGGATTCCTCGAGAAAAGAAACGGCGGAGACGACGTCCAAATACAAGTTGGGTAGATGAAATCAAGCATTTTTCAGGAGCTACATGGATGAGGATAGCAGGAAACAGAGACATGTGGAGAGAAAGGGGAGGCCTTCATCCATCAATAGATATAAAGCGACTGAATACGATGATGAAGGATGAAGGTCACCACGGGTCGCGATTCTAACTGCTTCATTCGGTTTAAAATATTCTAGTTATGAAAATTGTATAATTATACAACTGAAAATCAGCTTCAATAATTTCTTGTAGAAAAAATATTGTGGATAAAATGTAACTTCAAAAATTGTTTCAAAACATTAATTTTGTTTTTCCGGCTATAACTAATAAGGTCAAACAATAACGAACTAAGCATTGAGGCCATAGCCACAACCCATACGCGCTTTTTTGCACTCAATTTCTTTTTATCTCGTAAGTTTTACTTTTTATAAGTAGCACTGTCATTTTATATGTCGTGTTTACAGATAAATTAGTAGAGAAATTTTGTGTACGTACCTTTATTGATAATAAAGTGTATAACAGCTAAGCTGACCTGAAGAAAATTATTTTCCCACTTGGTCTACTGCGACTTGAACACTTGTTTGTAGGGCATTGTGGTGCTGTGATAAGGATTCAGAACACTCTTATCATTTGCCAGTTTTGCATTATATTTTTTCGAAGGTTTTTGTTTTGTCCTATTTCGATTTTTTTTTTTTTTTTTTTTAAATACGCGTACTTTTATTACCTGCTACACTCTCCGTGGCGCCGCACTCACTTGAATCACTGGTAGTTTCGGACTGAGACTCCACTTTTAATGTCACAACCATGCGTCACCAATGTCTGCCTCGTCTGATAATGTCGAGTTGGAATTTGCTAAAGAAAAGTCCCTCGAATTTACAACCACTAACTCGCTATCTGGGCCACTGATTCGTCTTTCGCTACTGCTGTTAAATTCAATGCATCCCCCCTCCCCTTTTGCCTTTTGTAGGCCATCCAGACCCTGTTGTTCTTTTGTAGGTGTGAGTGCTTATTAGACCGTTTTTGTGCGTTCTTGCAAACTTGTCGATGAGTTTGTGCCACTTCTACTATTCTTTTTCTTGCGTTGGTTAGAAGGGGCAAAGCAAAATTGAACAAGAGCACTGTTTTAGCGTAGTTGGATGTGAACTAGAAAGGAGTCTTGTTTTGATCGTTTACAATTAAATTTGACTCGTTTTGATTATTACACAAGTGGTCAATTGATTCGATGACGCAAGGAACGAACAAACTCTTTGTTGAAAGTTCGTGAAAATCTTATTTTTGGTCCGAACTCAGTTAAAAACAGGGTATTTCCTTGCTAATTTTACTGAAAGTAATAAGCCTTTTATCATTGTATGTTTTAAATCTATGAATAGTAAAGCTTTGTGACGCTTACTACGGGATTGTAAGATTGGAAAATATCTTTACCTGCTGATCTGATATTTCAAGCGGTAAAATGTTCGCGACAGGCCTACAGCAGTAAGATTACGGTTTGTTTCTATATTCAGTGGTAATTCGTAGAATTCACCATTGTCCTCATAAACTGCCTTCCCTTTGCACCGTGCAATTGTTGCCTCTGCGATGTCCAATTCCGCACAACGAATATATGCAACTTTTTTCATAATTGTATATTTGGATCAATTGCATTTGACTTTTCTTCTTCTTTTTTTGTATTAATAGCTGCGATTTCGCTGTCTCATGGAGAATCACTGTATTTATCTTTTGTTTTATAATTCTGTAATTTATTTTTATATTATTTTTCTCTCTACAACTGTGCATATAGGCCTAATGATTCTAAACTGATTAACTGTAACTCAACACGCTCACATAAGAAGAGAGCTAACTAAACACTAGGAACTCAAAAGCACTGCTCTGCCGCATGTTTGCGGGAACTGACTCGGTCACGCTTTAACGAATAAGTAAAGACTAAAACAATACACGACAGAGTGTCAGAAACACCGTTGTACGAACTCTGAAGACATAAATTAACTTAATCCGACTTTTATACGTACTACCCTATGTTTTAATCAAATTTTAACATGCATTCCATAGCAAATCAATACATTACAAGCAAAACACTGACTTCATTTCTTTATGGACACACGCACATAATTCCCATGTGAAGCGACATCGAATCAAATGAACTACAGTGGTTCAGTATGTATCAACACAAACGGTGTGGGTCCCACATGGGTCCATGTGAGCCTCATGTCGTTGTGCTTCTTGGGATCCTTCATTGTCTGTATACCTTCCAATTACTTTGATACGTAATAACGTACAAAAATTAAAACTGTACTGGAATTCCGCCAAGATTTTCAATTTGGGGGATGTAAAGTGAAACTTGGGAGAATGTAAGGGGAGTTTTGCATGCTTTCTACCAATTTTTATCGTAAAAATTATAAAGGTGCGCTCCAGAATTTAGGGGTGTAACAACTCCTTCCACAGACCGAGTCGCCATAGCTCAGTGTAGAGCGCTGACATAGCATTCGAGAGGTCGTGGGTTCGATCCCAGAAGTCGACCATCCTGACTGACGTTTTCCAAGGATTGTTTCTCAGTTACCCCAGGCAATTGCCGGGATGGCATCTTCAACATAGGCCCTGGCCTACACCTTCTGGTATCCTTTTCCCTCACCAATTCCGGTCTGAAATATCAAATTCAAAAACTCTTTCCACACAGGGTGAGTCTGTAACAATCACTGTACTCTGAAGTTTTGGGTGTCGATTTTCGGACGTGTTTTTTGTGTCCATTGGATATCCCTACTTGGATCTCTTTGGAATGTCCAAACATGGATATGTTTGGGATATTCATTTTCGGACGTGTTTTCAGTGTTCATTGGATGTCCCAACTTGGACTTCTTTGGGGTATCCAGTTTTGGATGTTTAACGGATTTCATTTGGATGTCCATTGTTGGTTTTGGACGTAAATTCTACCTTCCGGTGCCAGTTCTGGACATCCCATGGACATCCTGTGCTGTGCGGGACGTACCCACAGAGCACAAGTATGTCCAATGGACGTCCTCTGAATGACTCATTTGTGTCCACAAGTCGCCAATGGAGGAGTCAAGGGATATTTTTCGAACGTCCAACATAAATGGATAGCTACTGACTTTCCAGTAACAAAACGGCCTGAGACAAAGATCCCTTAAAGCTAGAAATTATTTTTATTTAATTATATAATTAATTAAAGAATTAAATGATGTAATGGGTTTATTTTCGTTAAGGGTACATAATATAAGAAAAGAATTAAGTAGAACTAGTAAAAATGATTTGAAATAAATTGCATCCTTTTCCGCCACCGTATAGCTACAATTAAGAAGTAGGGTACTAGGGTATCTAATTTAGAAGAGCAACATCCTACTCAATGGGAACTTAGCTAACTGTCATAGCGAAGCCCACTCCATTTGTAAAATCTGCAAATCATAAGTTCATCAAATACTATAAGTACCATATTGTTTTAGACTACTTGAGCTTAATATCCTATGTTCGTTGCTAGTGAAAATAAATTCAAATAGAGATTGAATTAATCCACAGTCATAAAGAAGATTTGATATTCAGACAACACTGGATTCTGTTTGTACCTGTGATACACACGTGTATCCCACCTAGTAGTCATTGTTTTATTATCTCCGTAGGTGTCTCCTTTTAGGAACATTAGGAGTCTCATGCTCTCTTATGTAAGTGGGCGTTTTGTGTGGGTTTCTTTTCTTCACATTCTTGACTTCCTTATTCCTCTTTTTATTTTCGTCACTCTTATTTTAGTTACCACAGCTGAAGGTAACAACAGGACGAAAATAAATATTCTGTATTTCCTGTATGCCTATTCATATGCTCATAACCATTTTTTGTGAATATTTACAGCAAGAAATTCAAGAAATGCCAGCAGTCTTTTTCAGTGAAGAATGCCAGTCATAGTATACGACGACTTGAAATAAATAAATCACTTAGATGACATTTTTCAACTTACAAGTGAAACTAGTTTTTAAAATTTCATTTCCATATAAAATAACATGTTTTACCATTTATAAACACTCAAAAATAATGACTAAGCAGTGTGTTTGGACTTCGAAACAATAAATAATGTTATTTATGTAAAAAAGCAATTTTCAGAAAAATGGCATTTACAAGAAACATACCCAAAGTCACACACCCAGATTTAAATGAAACGTTAACAGTTGATGGGTTTGAGCGTGACAAGAAGGTGATCTACGTTTTGCAATTGCCTATGAGTCATTCCAGAGAATTTCGACAAATAAAATAAAAATTGGTCCCTCGAGTATTTTTGATTTCCTTTGTATTTGGTACATTGAATGCCATATACAAGCGAAGTTGAAAACAGTTTTTTAATATATATATATATATATATATATAGTTCAGGATATATAGGGTATTCAAAAATAAGATTCTGCAAAAACAGCGAATTATAAAGTTACACATATTTCGCAAACCAGTTTAGATATTTAAATCATTAAAATACATTTAAAATTTAGAGACTTCAGAGAATATTTAAAACGACCTCTTTAAGTTCTAGTCTCGAAACGGCTATCGGACAGCGTGGTTTAAACAGTTGTAAAATATAGGTGCAATTCTCATTTTTTTTTCCTGATTGAATGGAAAGAAATAACAAGCCGTATACTTTGTTATAATTATCTACTATTGTCACTGCAATGACAGAAAAAAAAATCCTGTGTTATTTCCTTTTCTTTATAAGGAGATTTCAAATTCTTGAAAACTCAAATTTGTTCACATTTGAGGGTTTGTAAGTCAAAAGGCGGAGGGAGTAAATGAACAAAATTTTGTGTACAAGTTCCTTTGTTTATATTCTAAAACCAAGAAAGTTTCAGTTTGTTATTCAAACCGCTCTATGAAATACAGCTTCTTAAAGTTGCTTAAAAAGCTATAGTCTGACAACAAAACATAGTTGCACGTCTTGCAATTAAGATAAAAAACACTGAACTGCTGAACAAGACTATATTATACGTAAAAAATAAAATACACGT
>JAGDQP010065875.1:0-11358 GCA_022664845.1 Lepisma saccharinum | reverse complement strand
AGACGGTCCAATTGTTGACAGTATAGTTCCGAGTTAAGGGTTTGGCCGTAGGGGAGCAGCTCATAGTAGATAATTCCCTGTCAATCCCACCAAACACACAGCAAAACCTTCCTGGCCGTCAATTCTGGCTTGGGCACCGTTTGCGCCGGCGCACCGCGCTTCGACCACGACCGTTTTCGCGTGACGTTGTCGTAAGTGATCCACTTTTCATCACCAGTCACCAACCGCTTCAGAAATGGGTCGCTTTTGTTGCGATTCAGCAGCGATTCGCAGATGGAAATTCGGTCCATGAGATTTTTTTGCGTTAACTCGTGTGGCACCCATACATCAAGCTTCTTTGTGTATCCAGCCTTATGCAAATGGTTCCACACGGTTTTTTGTGCAATGTTTAGCTCTTGGGCAATCGAAACAGTGCTTACATGACGGTCGGACGCGACAATGTCCATGATTTTATCGACATTTTCGACACTTGGCCTTCCAGTGCGTGGTACATTTTTGACGTCAAAATTACCGGCACGGAATTGATGAAACCAAAATTGCGCGTGATTAGCTGTTACAGTATCAGGACCATAAACACTATTCACATTTGCAGCCGCCTGGCTTGCGTTTTCGCCTTTATCGAAGAAAAAGTTTAAAATAAAGCGTATTTTCCCTTTGCTAGTGTCCATTTTGACGCGCGCTCACACAACACTGAGTCAACTCATCACAACTATCTGAACAGTGTTTGTAGTACGCAATCTCATCGTTTGAACGCCATCTCGTTGAACCCGATCGGACTTATACAACGCGAGATACAGATCACTGAAGCAATCTATTGGCAAAATAATGGATTACTTTTTACTATACCTGATAGATGAACGGCCTAACGCACCGTTAGTACAAGAATACCAAATTTTAAAATATAAAATTATGAAAAGGAAATAAATAAATATATAACTCGTCCAAGTCTTTGGTAACTTGGTGTGCTATTATTTTTAATACAGGCAGATAAATCTTTGTTGTTGTAGTAGTAGTGGTGGTAGTACTACTACTACTAGTAGTAATATGTTACTTTTTGCCCTATTTAAAGAGGAAAGAAGATAATAAAAATTCTTGTTATACTTTACTTGAGGACAGGAAGGAGGAATGGATGATTCGGCTCTTGGATTACGGTCATGAGAGGTGCCTCGCTAACATCCTTTTGGTCCCTTCAGAAACACCTTGAAAAAGTTCAGTATCAACCTTTGAGTCCACACCGCATAAATCAACGACTATATTAGACCTGTTCAATTTCCCTCCTTTCGGATGTATTTATTCTTGTGTTCTATTTACATATAACAGAGTTGAAACGCGTGACCGGGTCATTCGAGTCACGCTGACCGAGTCTCCGTCTCTATACTTGGGACCCGACATGACCCTATTGCGACCCGGTGACCCAAAGGGCAAAGCTAGGCATGTATTCAGAATTTGTGGTTTTGGGAGGGGTCCAAGGGCTTCCGGGCGGTCCAAGGTGTGTCTCGGCATATATGTATAATTACGCCTGAAGTTATATTATTTTCCCATAAAACCCTGAGTTTTGCCACCCAATAAATACATCCCTGGGCAAAGCAATTCTTTCCTGATACGTTGTTGCGTTCCAACAATGTACCTATCAGGAGTAACCGGGACCAAGAGAACACGAAAAATACGACACTGAAATGTTTCTAACATGAAAATAAACTCATAGCTCCGGGAAAGAACAATAATGTTCCCGAAGATGTACAAATAATTCCCCTCGGAAAAGCTATTCTGACAGAAGTTTGTGCTTGGAGTATTAAATAGGATAAAAGCTTTCATATTTTTTTAAAAACTGCGAAAAATGAAGTTCCCGTATACGAGCTCAAGAAATCTAAAAAATGAGAAGATTCATTGATTCATACCACTGGAAAAAGACAAGATAAAATGGGTCACCGGTCCAGATTGAGTTTCCGGATCAGTTGGGTGAAGCAAGAGTCGATCATTGGGTCCCAAAGTCTGTTTATTTGGGTCAAGAACGGAGTTAGTCGGATCATTCGGAACAAGTTTCGTCTCTCTGTCCATTAATAGCAGTCTAAGGGACTCAAGGAAGGTCTTTGGCTTCGCCCAAAGAGAAATAATCTATTTAGCGCCACTCTCAGCAGGAATCAAAGAGGGTTGTATGAATGAATGCTTACACTATAGTTTAAGTATTCGTTGGTTGCATCTTGTTCTGATAGCAACTTGGTGGTGCAACGTGTCCTAAAGAAACGTATAGAACTGAGAATCAACGTTTCTCTTACAATGAATATAAAAGCAATACTACGAATCCAAAACACCACTTACAAAAAAGTTCGTCACGGGTATCCAGATGTTTCTAGAAGATTCTATCCACACATTAGGAATATGCTTGGGTGATGATAATAACAATGGGTATTCAACCCGGAAAAAATAGATGAAAAGCTGAGGATAAGTCGTTGATTTTTCAGAATATTATGCTTAAATCTAACAAGGCTAGCAATGCCTAGAAATGCTACTTATTCCAAATTAGAATTAATCTCAAAGTAGACAGACAATGCCAAACTAGATTTGTTCCTACGGATCTTTAATTCCTGTTTCTTCGTCATGAAGAACGTCTTCAAGTAAGGCTCACAAAGAAGCCTGTTAGCCGTACTCACAAGTATTTTCGGATCTAGCGAACTAGAAGCCCGATTTTGATGCTAGAACTTGCATTTGAAAGCTCTTTGCCATACTAAGACACAGACAAGAATTTGGGTGGGTAGGACCTCCTTGCGACCCCCTAGGATGGTACTAAAAAAATCACAATTTCACATTTCTGATGATAGTACTGACCCCAGACCATATAGATGGCCCGAAACTTGCGGAATCTTAATCTACGCTTCAATACCTTTCAAACGCTGTATCACACGTCAAAATCGGTGAAGGGGTTCAAAAGTTATTACCTTTTTTCAACCCAATCCCAGAATTTTCACAGATTATCGAATAGTTTGTCTGTCATTGTATCTGTCTTTTTGGTTTAGCCCCCAATGGTTGGTTCGGGGGTCAATTGCGGGCCCCAACAAGTTATTTTTTTATATATAGGAGTTGCCGTTTTCGAGATACGAAGCCTACCATAGTTCAAAATAGACCTTTTGTATAAAGACTATGCACTTTTTTTTTTAATATGCAGCCTTACAAATAAGTTATATCGGTATAAAAACCCCTTCGGGGTAAAGGGAAGAGTTACGCAAGAATAATTCCACCATAGTGACACAAAGAAACTCACTTGCAAAATGGATATCACTTCTTTTGTGAGTACAATTCTTGCGTAACTCTTCCCTCTACAAAGAAGGGTTTTTTATACTGATATAATATGCGTTATTATATTTCCGACTACACTTAAATTCTGTATAACTAGTATTATAAGGTAATGCCTACTGTTCTACTCAAATGTAAAGGTGATTGTCCTTGAGAACTTCAGTAACTTCGTCCAATCGCATAGCTCCTGCGTTGTCAATTCGAAGGAGAGCATGGGAAACAACAAAGAATGGGGAACCAAAGGAGGGCAGACTGAACCTTGCAACGTCGTATTAATTCATGATTCTGATTCGTTGTGAGCAAATCACCTTCCCATTGGATTTTGCCATGGTGTTACTCCTGATGTCCAAAGAAAATCTCATCACAATATCTTCCACATAAACATCTATTTCATAACCAAGGAAATACGGAATTCACTTCTAATGCTTCGTTATTTATCTGTATTTATAACTTGCCGCTAAATCCATAGACGATCACAATACCATGTTTCTATTTCTAACGTTGAACCAACCTAAGATAATCTAGCTTCTATCGTTAAAAACAAATGTCTGAAACTGTAACTAAGATTCCTAACAAAATATTAATCATATGCTTTGCTTTCTAATGCTTTGACTCATTTCTGTCTTTATTAGTAAGTAGCTTGTCATAGCCTTCCATTGGGTGAAGATTATATCCTAAGGGTGGAACCTACAGCTTAACGGTGTAGATCACCCCCGCCATCTTGGTATGTCCTTTCCATTGATTTACTAGTCTTATATCTCTCAGGAGCGTATTTTTTAACTTCTGCTTTTGCCCAGTGTTTCATCATGTTTTATTTGATTCATGCTGTTTTATAGAAATGCAATATTTTGCACACGAACAGTATAATTTCCCGTTGACATATTGTGGTTTATATGGTAAACTATTAGTAATACATTATACTCATATATTTGAAGAAACTTCACAAACCAAAACTCTACAAGGGTCAAAATAACCACCAAGGAAAATTTCGTGAAAGCAGAACTTGAATATTCTACTTTTGAGAGGCATAAGACGAGTAAAACAATGGAAAGGTCACACCAAGATGGCGGGGGTGATCTACACCGTTAACATGAGTCACGAACCACTTCTGTTCCCACCGAGTATCGAACATGGGACTCCTTGATTACAGGGCAGTAAGCGATACCACTCACCCACTGCGGATACATACTAGAATATCCTAACGAAATTATTCATATTCCCACGGGTGATATTCTTAATTACATCCCTAGAGTAAAATATAGGATGGATTTAACTAGGTGCTGTCGTAGATGTGAAGCTACAAGTTTTAACAGTGTTATTCACACAGTCCTAACTAGATTTCAACTTTGTTAACGTAACAAGCGAAGAACAAGCAAACTCGTATTCGATCGTTAATCACGTGAACGTATGAGAATTATAATGATAGCACTATGAATAACTTATCTTGACTACGCTGAACCAACAGCTCGATACATTTTACTTTTAATTTATATTAACTATAGATTTCTGACAGCGCAATTTGCAGCATATTTAATATATCCTTATAGTCTGTATTATATTACAAACCATAACTTTCTGATAATGCAACTTTGCAGCATTTTAATTACATTAGTTAGGATATTCTTATTGTATATACACTCTCGACAATACAATCCCTGCGGAATAATCAATTATCACTCACCATCATCATACTAAAAAGCAAACCTCATCACCATAATCATTCTCGACTCAGATTACTAATCAATATTAGATGTATTAACAGTATTTTACGCGACATCGAACGTGTAAGCGTGTAAAACCTACCTTACTAAATGTCTCACCTAGTAGTGAATAGTACCTTATTCCTAACACTGTTGTTTTGGAACCTTACACCAAATCATACCTACTAACAGTTTCCGTCAGCGGGTTTTCTGCACCACCCTTCCCGTTTTGTGTAGTTTTTCACCTGCTGTACTAACAATCTGGAATTCAGGTTTTAATATTACCGACTTACGGGTGTTTTTTTTTAACGGCGTCACCGGCTCTTTCCTCCTCTATCAAAGACAATTTGTTTTCGTGCTTTCCTACCGTCTTTTTTCGCCTTCTTTCTCTATCTCCGATGTAGTGATAACTGTCTTAGGATAGAAGCCTCTCTAGCATACCTCATTCCTACGCTTTAATGTAGTTCCTACTTAACAGCATGCGGAGGATCACGGTATCATGGTGCTGATCCACACACTGGGGCGTTCCTTGGGGGGACCCGACTATCTTAGTGTTTCTGTTTCTCTATTTGCATCCAAATAAAGTACGAGCTAAACTAATTGAATACATCATATGGATTCAAACTTGTGTATATTTCACTAGCTACGTTCTCTCAAAAATTGATGTCTATAATCAAAATGACTGACTATTATCCCACATAGCACTTTTTGTATGGCCTGGCTCAAAAATGAATCAAGCTTCCGTTGACAAGTGCAACTTATTCAAGCTTAACATATCAAGCACAAAAGTTTAAATAAGGTTGAATCCAGCAGTGTAGTTTACAGGAATCAAGATTGAAATAGCTTTGACAGGACAGAAAAGAAAAAAGTTATGTACTTTTTTTTTTAAAAAAAGTTTTTCCTGGATAGGAATCGAATCGAGGTCCTTTGGAACAATGATCGGGTGCTGTAGTTATGAGACCACAGAATCAGTCGACCTACTTCGCTTTCCAAGCGCTGTTTATAGTTAGTTCATCAGATTCGCAAGAGATGGCTGTAGTAAACGATGGGAGGTGCCTGAGATTAGCTTACGGCGAAACATTCGTAGCATATGATGGGACTTCATCGTACTAAGACGAGACGGCAATGCCATGAAGTAAAATTCAATTCGATTTCAAGTTTAACAATCTATCTCACATATCTGGTTGTTCCAACAAGAATGAATGAGGCTAATTATAACAAGCAGTTGTTCCAAGAAGTTTTGTTTCCTGCTTGGTTATCAAGTTTAACAAGATCAAAACAAGTGACTGACAGCTTTGCTACAAGCTAACATGCTATGTGGGATGAATCTCATCCCCACTCCAGCTCCATAGTTGACACTCATTTTCACTTTCGCGTAATGAAAACCCAAAATTCCATCTAAACATTAATAATATATCAGTATTTAAGAAAAAATACAAATATAGTTTAGTTTCTTTCTATTTAAATAATATTTTGTTACTCCAAAACCAACATGTTTTTCTTTCTGGCTACAAGAAATAATTTATTCAGTAATTAAAAAAAAAAATAACAAAATATCAAAATAAAAACTCATAAATCTAGATAAACTTGGGAGATGATTTGCTCTTAAGTGGAAACAAATTTATCTTCGTTTTCATTATTCTTTTTTAAATACCATAAACTGCAATCCTCCCTCTCCCCCTCCCTCCAAAGAGACAAACAGCAGTAGAATCAAGCAAAGGGGCAGAAGAGAAGGGTTGGGGGTACTTTTTGGCGCGACTGTTGGTCGGATAAAAAAAAGAAGGAAAAGAAGACAAAAAGAATAAAGAGATTTGAATGCAGGGTGAAAACGGGTGTTTTTTGGAAGAGAGAGAGAGAGAAGAGGACGGAGCACGCTCCGTGTCAAGAGAAATGGTGCGAAACGTCAATGATCAAAAGTGGGCCACAAGCCAACGCAGCAAAAGCTATATAGACTTCAGTGCCATCATTTTAATGCAAATTTATAGGAACGCTCCAGTCAGTACATGTGCAGTTTATCATAACACTACCAACATCTCGAGTCGGTCAACAAGAGAACACGCCTGTTATTCTTGTTCATAACTTTTTCCTCCCCTCGTTCAATGATTCATGACTTTCCACCATGACGTTCGTTCACAACTGAATATGAATGAGATATTCACATTTTGTTGAATCTTCTATCTTAATAATAATAATCTTAAATACATATTTCTTTTTTTTTTATGTAGTTAACACAATATTCTTTGTTTTCTTTAATGTTTCGTTAAAAAAAAAAAACTAGAAATTTTGCGAGAAATAGTTTGTTGCTATGACTATCCTGTAAACATTTTTTTGCGCAGTTACAAGAAAACTTGTATGTGAACTAACTTAGCAACCAGTTTGTTAACTCGTTGCTTAGTAACACGTTGCTTAGTTTTACAGTTGTCCATAGATTGCTGACGTGATTCTCGAAAGACTACGTCGAACTTTGGAATGATGAAGAGATATTATATAAACGCCTATCTATATTTTTAGTTCCAACGGTGTGTGCAAAAATGATTGGGTTTTCAAAGAACGAATGAATCTATATTTACGCCTGATTCTGATATTTAGTTATCTTTGGCTCTTTCATCACCGTTTTACTGCAATCCTTTATCTTTGGTAATTTCGAGTTACTTTGGGCATTACTAAATTTTCTCGGGTTACTTTGAGTGTATTGTAATATGAGACTAATAGTGGTCTACTTTCTCTCAGGAGAAACGATGGGAGGACTATGATGTGTCCATGATACTAGAAAATACTTCAGCTGAAAGCACCAATACTGGTATACAACCCGCTAAAGAAATTGCATTTGAAATAGAATTAGAATCTACTGCAAATGGTGGTGAATAGCTTGCTGTGTGCCTTTCTCTAAAATGAGCAAATAAATATTACGTTAGGGCTATAGCAGTAAACCATCAGACCCATAAGAACGAACATCCGTTAAGATTTTAAGATATGTACGTGAAATTTACCCGATTTCAGAAAATTGTGCATCAGTGACGCCAACCAACATTTTACTGTCCAGAACAAAGAACTTGAAAGTGGAATTTGTGTCGAAGACATTGTAATGATCTGCTACTGATAAAAGAGATTTTACAGTTTGCTTCTACTCATTGTAAACTTCAAGTATACTGATCTGACTACTACCATAAAGCGGTCACTTATGTTTTGTGATACTGATACTAGTATGATTTTTTTTTAGCTTTCGATATAATTAGAATAGGCTTTGTATTTGCATTGGACAATATCATTATCGTATATCATGTATCAAAATCAATACAGCTTGTAGGTATTTTTTCACTACAATAACTTTAAATATCCAGCCATACCGGTATATTAAATATAGGCCTATCATTTCTGTGAAGCTATCCATGACTTTTTTTCTCCATTGGTTTGTTTCTGTGTAAATTGTTCGAAATGTCAAGGTAACCTGTCGTTTGAATTATTTGTATTTCCATTTTTCATTTATTCCAGACTTCAAAAATGAAAGAGAAATAACAAGCTAAATTTGTATTGAACTCAGTGATTTCGCCAGATCCCCCCCCCCCTTGTAGGGCGGTGTCAGTCACCAAATCCTCGAGCTCACCGCTCCAACTGTCAAAAATCGATACAAACCACTTACACCCTTCCAATTTTGACTTTACGCCCCCTCTCCCAAATTGAAAATCTTGGTGGAATTCCTGATTGAACTTCTGTTTCATTCCCAATCTACAGTATTATAGTTTCTAATTATTTTCTGAATTTCAAGACTGGGTATTGTTCAGCCTACTTGATTGCTTGATCTGTATAACAAACAAAACGGAAGAGAACTGTTATTACAAAGAGGCTGTAATATGTTCCAAATACTCTGCAATGTTTCTCTTTCTTAAAAACCGGAAACGTTTCTCTCAAAAATGTAAGCTTCTTATTTTACATTTGAAGACATGTAGATGTTTCAGTTACAGCAATTTTCCTGTAACTTACAGTTAGTAGCAAATGTTTTTTTTTTTTTACACAACACAAAATTAAAATTATGAATAATTCTGTTATTGATTGTATTATCCAATTTTCATAATTTAGGCATCACATGATAGGACACAATCTGCTCTTAATTTTCATCTCTCCATTGGTTCCTCTACAAACTGAATACTCCAGTCATGACGTCAGAAAGCGTAATGTCCATAGTTATCCCCTTTTCAGGGGGTTACTTTGGACATAACTATATATGGGATTTAAATTCTTATATTTCCGACATGGACTCAGAACTACCATTAACATCATTATAAAACATAAAATAATGGTATAAGAGAGAAAACTCGAACGTTGCCCGAATCCCGGAAACGTAAATAAAGCTACTCCCACGACTTACGCCAAGTTTTAATCACTTTTCTACTTGTAAGATTTCCAATTTCTGCTAAAATACGTGGTCAAAATGGCGGCAACAAACACTTGATCAGAACTGCATGTTTAGTTATGACAATAAACCATTTTCTCTTTCTGCGCATTTTCGAACATCACACTGGAACTGAATTGAATTTTAAAGGCCTTTAGGCAACTTTGGCTCTGGCCGACACTGGAACTGAAAACTGAGTACATCCACTAACACAAAAGCTGTCGGTGCATTTTTTAAGGATTACTTTGAAACAACTTTCCCCAAATTTTTAACAGTGTGCATACACACAGGTGGTTCGAAGCCAACGTTAAGCTGTAGGTCCCATCCTTAGAACGTCATCTTTACCCGATGGAAGGCAATGACAAATCACCATTGGTTCACGTTGCCCAGGGACCTTTGGGTCATGGACTTATCTTCGGACAGAACACGCATCACTATAATTTAATATATCGTCAAATTTCTACACTAAAGAAGGCTCCCATGAAGGAAGTGTTATCACTGTACACCTACCTAACTGTGATATAGCCAATAAATAAGGTATGAAGGATTGAAACGAGATGCGAAGACCGCATTTTGATTTTCGACAGATCACATATGCTCTCTAGTTTAAAAGTACAAGTATGGAAAACATCGCTTTTAACTACTGGCAAAGAAATTACGTTCCAATATACGTATATACATATATATATAAAACCCAATAAATGTTTCTCTGATGTCAGTTTTCCCGAAACTCTATTCAGATTTATAGTAAAGGCATGGGATTTTGTTTTTAATATATTGATTTTTTGTCCTTTTTCACAAATGCTGATTGAGAGGGGGAGGGGTTAGGAGGGAATTAATAATGAGGAGTCGCACAGTACGAGGCACTCTGAAAGCAAAACTAATCAAAAAGGGATCGAAGTGGGCAATAATGTTGTCGGAATCGCGGAGCTTGATGGTATAGACTAGACTCACTCCATAGATTAATACCGCCGAAAGCAAACTGAATCCTCCGCGGATTTGCCAACATTACAAATCCCGAACCTCCCCCCCCCTCCCTCACACCACCCCTCGCTGATGATCAGCAAACAGTTTTAGGGAGGTTTGCGAGTTTCTACAAAAGTTTCCTCTTAGTCTTTGGATATCAAATGGGGGCATTGGGAGAAAAAAGAGGGGGGGAGGGAGAGAGAGAGAGAGTCAGAGGACAAAGAGGTCAATATAATCAATGGTATTATACGGGAATGTAAATCGGATTTTAGTTGTCTTTTCCATCTGCATGACTTTCTTAACCAATTTGGACTACCAAGTATTGGGGTGTCGACAGAAGGCTAAAAATCTTTTTAATTCCAATGTGGCTTGGAACAGGAAGCCAAAATTAACATTTAACTAAATAATAATAATAATAATAAAAAGCTAGAAGAAATTATAATTTCAAACGTGGAAGTAGAATGGAAAATGAAAAACAAAGTTCACTTCTCATATACTTTAAGGTTAGTGAAAAGCAACGATCTCCAACAAAAGATGACAGGACTATTTTCGTATATGTTTAATGTATTTTTATCGTTGTATGAAATGTCAATGCTACTCCTACAAATTCAAACTTCCAGAGAAAAAAAGTTCATAATTATTTGAAGAGTTCTATCGGTGCAATTTTTTATTTTCTTTTTTCTTCATTGTTGAAATCTCCTGATTGTTATTATGAATATCCAGACCTATAACAATGACTCTCTTTCAACAATGAGCAAAAAAAAAGCAAGCTCACGTGAAATGCGTTTTATTTCTTTTACAGTGCAAAGAACTTTTTTGCGAATTCTGTTACGTCTTCATTAAATTTGCTGCACACACTATACTGTATTTATCTCTAATAATTATTATTTAGAGGTTAATTGTCTGCCACTGGACATGAATAAGTAAGGCATTCTAAGCGAACTCTCTTTAGACCTGTAAGATCTCAAATGAATTAAGATTGCACTATGTTTTTTCTTGTGTCACACTAAG
>JAGDQP010065873.1:0-11358 GCA_022664845.1 Lepisma saccharinum | reverse complement strand
TCAGAAATTACCAGTACAGGAACAGCAAAGCCATTTATTAGTTACCAATTATTTTTAAAACTATCCTTTTCTCGCTGAACTCGCAAGTGTTGATCTAAGCCCGTCACGTTTAAGAATTGAATGTTATTTAAGGCCTTTGGTCAGCTTTGGCTTAGGTCGAATGGATGATAATGGGATAATTGGACGAACGAAGAAAGGGGAAATCCCGAGAAAACCCAAGCACGTGGTGTTTGTCCATCACAAAGCCTACACGGCACGAGCCAGGATCGAACCAATGACCCCAAGCACAAGAGGTCAGCGCTCTATCTATGAGCCACTTCTACAGGTGAGTAGCTTCCCAAGTTCAGATTAAAATTTAGTTCTTAGTTTTTCCCTCTGAAGTTGATTTATTCAAATACAGTAAAACTTCGATTATCCGTTTCTCAAGTAATTGATAATCGGATTATCCTTCAGTCTTAAGATATATTTTACCCTGTTCTGAACTAAGCAAGCTACACTTCAATCGGCAGATTATACCTCATTTCTAGATATTCTTGTCCTTATGGCCATCTTGTATTAGTATGGGCATCAAGAGCAAAATTCTTAGTGGCATAGCAATGAAAAAATGACAGACTTTTCTAAATGAATGAAGAGGATGTGTTTCACGATTGTATAAGGTATGTGGGCTTAAGTAAAATGTTGTACGATTTATCCATGTGTTTCGATAAACCGTTCTCCCCCTCCCCTGCATTACGACGGAATCATGCAGCTGTTGCACGTACTTTTTTTTGCCAATATTCAGTATCTTTTGTTCTGTAGGTAGGGAGACGTAAGGAGAGTAGCGTCATTTTTTGGCTCCCACGTAAAAAATTATACATTTAAACAAAAATTCAACACCAAGAAGGAGAGAAGATAACAGCCTCATATTTGGCAGATAGATACCGTAAGGTACAAATAGCAAATAATTAAACTTACCGCTCTGTGCGATGCGTGACAACGTGGCGACAGCGGAACAGAACTTTCGAAGGTGAGTAGCCTGTGGACCCACCATGGGCGTTCAGAACGACTGCAACACGGCGAGGCATAGATAGGATGTGCCCTTGGATATCTTCCTGGGGTATCGTAAACCATGCGTCCTTGATATGATGCCACAGCTCATCAACTGTAGCTGTGAAGGTCGCTAGCGTGAGAGGTGTACATCATGGGTCGGGCGTGTTCAATCGACCAGAGATAAGATGAACGCACCAGCCAAGGACCACGGGAACATTGTGTCCAGCAAGGAAAGCTAGTACATCACGTGCCATATGTTATCCTGCTGGAATGTAGTCCCCGCAGGGCATGCACTAAAGAGACCACAACCTGGTCTAACACAATGTCGATGTACCATTGGCTTGTCACAAATCCGTCAATGCGTAGGAGGCACGAATGGGCACGGAATCCAATGGCGCTCCACACCATAACACCTGGTGTCGGATCTACATGGCGATGGAAAAGGCAAGCGTCGACCAGCCTACTGCCACGGCACCGCCAGATACGGATTCGGCCATCATGATGTTGCAGACAAAGCGGGATTCGCCTGAAAAGAGGATATCCTGTCATTCGTCTCTCCATACGCGACGTTCGCAACAACATTGTAGTCTTTCATACCTATGCTGTGAGTGTGCAGTTGTTGGAAGCCAAAGCAATGGGCGCCGCACAAATAAAAATGTCCCGCTCTGCCAAAAGACGTAGAACTCTGTTCGTGGGGACACTGGCCGCTGTGCAACATCCGCCAGTGCGTGCGCCAGTGTTCGGGATGTGGCTGTTCCGTCCGCCAGAACTATATGCACAAGGTGTCTGTCCTTGCAGCAGTGTTTCTTCTAGAAGATTTCATTCAGGGGTTCGTGGGGAGCCTACGAAAATTATAAATAATGTATATTGACTCCAATGTACTCAAACATAAAACAATACTAATGTTACTTAAGAACATGCCATACTTCCTTAGTTAACCATAAAAATAACATGAACAATATTTATAGAGTACATATTTATAGAACAATAACAAATACGTACACAATATCTATTGTGTACGTATTTCGGGATTTGTACAAGTAATACAAGTATTGATACTAATTATTTCGAAGAAGCGGCTGAATACCCGCGGGGGGAAAAGCTTTCCCGAAAATATGTCTGAAAGAAACAGTGCTCGGTGCCCTTGGTATGGCGCAGTCGTTGGGATCCGGCGTGTCGTTGCGTAGTGCCTTCGTGGAGCCATCGAGTCCATATACACTGCCCTGTGAACGCAATCCGTTCAATACGGGCACCAATGTCGCGGAAGGATAAACCACAGCACTCGCGATATGCCACAATTCTTCCGCGACCATAGGTAGAAACCTGCTGGCATGCCTGCAGCTTTAGACAACGAGGGATCTTTCAAGCATAAACACACATTTATGTCTCAACAACAGTTGTCTACCCCTTCACTGTGACTCTCTGACCTGCTTCCGATTGCTGTTCCTAAATGGCATAACCAGAGCCTCTGTTTCCTCACTGAGCTGTCGAGCTCATCAGTTGTTTATCTTTGCATACTCTTCATATTCTGCGAATTTTGGATGAATCCAACGCCTCCTTCTTGGTGTTGCATTTTTAATGGCCAGCAGTGTATTTATGTAAGTAAAGTGAAGGTGAAGTATATTGTGATCCATACCCCACTCCACGTACAGTTTGTGGCTGGCGATGCGTCTATCTTCTGATCAACAATAGATTGGGAATAGAGATAGTAAAGAAAAAAACTTTTTGAAGACCCAGTTTATTTTTTCTTGTGTTGAATTCCATGTTTAAGTATCATTGGAGAGAAAAACTTCTTCAACAAGTTCAAATTTTTTTTAGTTATAAATATTCTGCTCTATCTATTACAGTGTCCGAAAAGTAATTCTCATTCTTCTTTAATTGCCTGCCTTTTTAACAATAATAATACTTTGTGTTTATGCATTTTTGTTGTAAAGTATAATCAGTACAAAAACTCCTTCGGGATAAAGGGAAGAGTGACGCAAACATTTTATTTACAAAGGAAGTGATATCCATTTTGCTAATGACTTTGTTTGTGTCACGAAAGACCTTATCATATCCTCCCTTCCACCATAGTGACACAAAGAAAGTCACTCGCAAAATGGATATCACTACCTTTGTGAGTAATCTTCTTGCGTCACTCTTCCCTTTACCCCGAAGGTTTTTTTGTATTGATATCACTTATTTTGTAAGGCTGTCGATTAAAAAAATTGCATAGTCTTTATACAAGAGGTCGAGTTTGGGTCATGGTAGGCTCTGTATCTCGAAAACCGCAACTCCTATTTTAAAAAAGCATAAATTTCCCCCTACGACACCCGCAATTAACCCTCAAAACCTCCTGGTACCAACAATTTTGGGCTAAAGGAAGAAGACAAACAGAATGACAGAAAAAAAAAATCTATCATTTTTGGAAATTCTGTGATTGGGCTAAAAAGAAGGTCATAACTTTTGAACCCCTTCACCGATTTTGACGTGTGATACACTGTTTAAAAGATATTGAAGCGTAGATAATGGTCCCGAAATTTCGGCCGCCTGTATGGTCTGGGGTCAGTGTTATCATCAGAAATGTGAAATTCTGAATTTTTTCTTCGAACCGCTCTAGGGGGGTCCCAAGGAGGTCCTACCGACTCATTTTTTTTTCTGTGCCTTAGTACGGCAAAGAGCTTTTAAATGCAAGTTCAAGCATCAAAACCGTACTAGTTCGTTTGTTCTCTAGATCCAAAACTAGCTGCATACATAGAGTGCCGCTAACAGACTCATTTGTCAGCGTCACTCGAAGAACTACCGTTCTTCATGATGTAATTAAATCTGGAAATACTTCGGGTATTATGAAATACCACTGTTTCATTACATCATTATTAGCGTATTATGTTTCGAAAAAAGTGAATGGCTATCGCATACATACTTCGGATATTTAAGATTGTGTACTTTTAATGATCATTCATAAACAATTACAATTATGGAAAATATCGTATGATTTGTAAAAGTGTCAATTTAGAGGGTAATATGGAATAGTCGCGTATTTTGAGATACTTAACTTTTGTGAGATAAAGAGTCGAAATTTAATGGCATAAGAAGACAAGGAAAAAAATGTTGTCATTGCATAACTATCGAAATACATTATTTGAAAACGTCATATGCTCTATTTTTTTCTGCACCTGTACAATCGTTGTGTGACCAGAAAAAACAAGATAAACACTGTATCCACAACTCTTCTTTAGAATGATCAGAAAATTTGCCCAGACAAAACAAACACTCAACATCATAGTTACTTCGAATCGTCTCAGGAAGGAATGCAAGTTCTTGTGACGTAGAAATATTAGAATGAAACGATCCATATTGCGGGCTACAACTACTCCATATTACCCGACACACCATCTTGAAAATGAAGTCGCTATTAACAGTACTTTACAGTACACGGAAAAAAGCGGTCTTCACAAGTGAGGTACTAGCATGTACAGTTACAATTCCACAGTCATACAATGTAGTACAATGTGCTCCTAAAGACATACATACATTAGAAAACGTACCGCAAAATTTTTGATGACTGCAAATTAGCATTCTCGCGTGTAGTAACCTTTCACATGTAGCTATCGAACTCCAACTGAATGCGGGATTTAAGGGAGTTGTAGAAGTAGTTCTACTTACCAGTTGGTGACAGCACATCACAAACAAGATAAATGAGTATTCCATATTACCAGACTATTCCATATTACCCGACTATTCCATATTACCCGACTATTCCATATTACCCGACTATTCCATATTACCCGACTATTCCATAATAGCCGAAGTTCATCTGTGTTTTATATCTCTCAAAGTTTTATTATTTTTTATTGTTTAGAGCTTTTTGGACAGAATATTCCGGGCTGAAGAAAGGAACCAAATGCCCCGTTTCATTTAATATATATATATAATCGAGACCTCAATGAATTTATACTACATGACAACACATATACTGCACATAGTGAATGTGATCGATGTGCTTACGGTATATGGAATACGAAATTTTGATGTAGCTAACTATGGTCTTGATTTTAGTATTATTATTTATTCATTTATTACTGTCAAAATCAATATAAATTAGCTATTATTACCACAATACAAAATTAAAATTAATGACAAGTGAAGGACTAGTAAGGAGATATTTATAATATTTAGTTAGGAGTTTTCTTTTACTACAGAGTATTATAATGAGTACTGAACATACTAACTAGAAAAGGAAACGTTATAGAATTCAGTCTTTCCTCTTTTCATTACTCTTAGCTCATCGTTAGAAATATTTGCAGACCAGGGGAACGTAGAGGAGTTTCTTTCTTCATTACTCATCTGCCATATTTCGTATTATAACAGTTTTAACAGGTTTGGACAAGATATTCTCAGTTGTCATGGTAACGACGAGAAAGTACTGGTTTTAATAGACCATTGCAATGTGTCCTATATAACTAATGCTCCGTTGTTTGCTGGGATTTTTTATTCT
This sequence comes from Lepisma saccharinum, assembly GCA_022664845.1. NCBI lineage: Eukaryota > Metazoa > Arthropoda > Insecta > Zygentoma > Lepismatidae > Lepisma > Lepisma saccharinum. The sequence continues at coordinate 5,852 of JAGDQP010065873.1, read as the reverse complement.
TCTATTTCTGGTGAAAAAAAAAACACAGTGGTGAATCGAGGTAACGGGAACGAAAGGAAAGAGGATAAGACAGTTTTCCAGTTCAGTGTTTTAGAATGATTATTTGACTTTGAATATATTTATGACTTTTAGGTATTTATGGCTCAGGCCGGCATAAGGTAGGAGAAAGGATACGAGAAGGTGTCGGTCAGGGCCTATGTTGAATGTATCATCCCGGCATTTGGTTGGTGTGGCTGGTGTTCCTATTTGCCATGTTAGTTTATTTGCTCATTTATAGTGTGATCTAAGTAGGAAAACACATGTTTATTTACAAAATGTTTGTGATAATAGAAAATAAATACACATTCAGGGATATTGGGTTAGTGCTCTATCTATCTTTTAGGCCTTTAAGGGATATATATGTTCGTCATAGCCGCCATCTTGAAGTCGGCCATCTTAAATCTTGTTCGATTTTGTAAATACGAAGGGAAGTCATGTAACATATCAATCTGTGTAGGTAGTTCCCAATACTAATTACTTGTGCATAGTTTTTTTTCATGTCTTGCATTGTTTCAAAAGTAACGGAGTATTTCTGGACTTTTCAATCAACTACGCATACTAATGTCACCTTTCCTTATCACTCTCAAAAATGGCAAAACTGATGTCACCAATGTATTTCTGATAAAATTCTAGCCTAGATTGATATGTTACATGACCCCCTTCCTATTTTAAAAAATTGACCAAGATTCAAGATGGCGGCCATGACAAGTATATCCCCTAAAAGACTCATCCAATATCCTTTAATATGTATTTATTTGCTATTATTACAAACAGTTTATAAATAAACGCGTTTTTTTTTCTACTTAGATCACACTATAAATGCCTATTCTTATGAACCAAACTTTTGGCTACTACTTCTGTCTTTATGGACGAAAGCACTTTTAATCATGCTCTCTGGTGGTTTCCTGATGTACCCTACTCTACAGAGGTTGGTCAAAAAAAGTGCTTAGAAGCATCGATAGGTTTACTTGCCAGTGACAAACTAAACTAACATTTTATTTCACTGCAAGAATAAGGTTAGATACTCTCAATATAGTGTCTTAATTCATAAGACACACGAGTTAAGTTCACATATAGTTTATGGGTGAAGAGTAAATCAAAGAATCACTGGCTAACTAAATGAATGAATGAATAAACGAATGAGTCAAATCGTTTTTATCTCATGCATAAAATTATGTTTAAATTTAGTATCTTAGAAGCTAGTAACAAAATAGTTTCGATAAATAGAACTGAAAATCAAAAGATATGGCAGAGTCTACCGCTGATCTCCCCCATCTCCTTCAATTGCGTGCGAGTGCTTAAAAGTCTTAATAATGTATTTAGAGAACATCCTTCAGCCATTTTTTTTTCTGTAAAACATACTCATACACTGCACCACAGTTCTTGGACTCTTTCCAGCCCAAACTGCATGCCAAAGAAATAAGAAAAGTCATTTTGTAAACAGTGAAAATTTTTTTGGACCGTAAGTATGTGCAAAACCGTTTTTTATTTCTTTATTGGACAGTTTGCGATACATAATAGAGATTCATATAAGCCCATATAAGAAATTTCTACTCTAAAATATCTGGATAATGTACAGAAATTTAATCATACCTAAAATATAATTTACATTAATATCCACATAAATCTAAACCAAAAAAATTCCCTTTCGGTAGGCCTACAGGTTGAGGTAGATATCGAAGCTTTTTTATTTTCAAAAATTCAAATCTCGCCTTATATGAGAACTATCGAGACACTATTTATTGATTATATATTATTCATCAAGATATGGAAATTGAGTTTTCGGAGCGGCCATTTAGGATCCAAGTTGACAACTTTTTTGAAAGTTTTCTTATATTGTCGTGACCTACTTGTGATGGTATACCTTCAAGTAAAATTTCATTTATGTAGCTCAAATGGTGTGCAAAATGGGATTTTGGGTGGCCATTTTGGATCCAAGATGGCGACGTTTTCAACATTTCGTAATATTTCCCTAAACTACTCGTCATAATGCACCTTTATGCCAAATTTCGTTCCTCTAGTTCAAACGGTGTGGAAAATGTTTTTTTTAGGTCCACCATTTTGGATCCAAAATGGCGTCTTTGGATATATCATGTAATATTTTAGTAACATACAAGTTATAATGTACCTTGTTGCCAAATTTGATAGGACTAGCTGCAGACGTTTAGGCTGTGTATTCTATACAACAATGGGTTCGGCAGCCATTTTGGATCCAAGATGGCGACTGATTTTGCTCATTAACGAACTTAACCGAGCTATTAAGCCTAGAAACAACATATTAAAATTTGGTTCAAATATCTTCAAAATTATGGCCGCTAGCGTGTTAATATAAATATATACATAGATATCGTACCGATCTCAATAGGTAGATTTTTCTTCGAAATCTACCTAAAAAGCTACCTTGCATAACTTACTAAGCACAGATACCCAAAATGATGCGTAGAAACACCGTATTCTTTAAACGAAGTAGCACGAATGATCGGCTTTCTCGGGAACACAGGTCAGGCGTCTAGTTGTTTCAACGAGTTTGGAGGTCGTGATTGTACCTAGGAACTAAATAATTACACATATTTAATAATAGGTTTATTTTTCTGTAAATTACGTTCTTTCAGGGACCTGAATTTTATTAAATCCCCATAGAATTTTAAAATATCACGCTGTAGGGGAGTAGTGGGGCTCGAACATTTTACACTTTTGGATTAATAAATTAGATTTATATTATTTTATTTTAGCAAAATAATAACATATAATTATACTGTATATCTATTATTATTTTAGCATATTTAGTTTCGTAATCACGTGTTGCCAATTATTCCTTCAAAAAAGACGGTTACTCTTTCGGCAGTGAGAACTTTGTTACCATTGAACATCTTAAAGAAATTGTTGTCACTAAAGGATGTGTTTTAACTCCGAGTAGTATACGCGCTTTATAAAACCAGGTTCCATCCATTTACTCTTTACGTAGAAGCATCCGGTTGTTTACAAGCTCAACTGATCTTTTAATCAAATACGTTCGTTGGTTCACGCAAGTCTCTGAAGTAACAAGTTGTAACGGCTATAAAACGTTCTTATAAAACAGTAAAGTCAAAAGACGCAACTCATTTGCGTTTTTTTTTTTTTTCTTTTTTATGTTCTCCACAACTATACTAAAACTTTACAAGCTATAAAATAGTTTCAGAACCTAATTCCATTGTTTCATTACAAACAAATGATTATTTCCCACTACATAATCGATCCTGTAACAGTTCTTAAATCTTCCCTTTTAGGAAAGAAAAGAGATGCTCGCGTGTAAAAAAAGCATCCTTCCGTTCGTTAAACGATACCCACATAACCCTCGCAAGTGGTTGCCCTTGTTCTGCCATTTTTGTGAGGTCTTTTTCTCAAGTTTTTCTTGGTCTTTTATTCAAGGTTACTCGGTAATATTATATAGCTGACATCTTCGTACTTTTTCATCTGCTTCAATCTCAGATGAAAGATACAAATATATTTTGCTCTTTTTTTTTTCTTCATGGCAATAAACTTGTTAACAGTAACGAATGTAGAAGTTATGATGACTCACAGTGAGAGATCCGGTAGTGGGTTGCAGCTAAAAGAACCATTGTTTATGATTCCTCGTCAGTTATCACTTCGATGTGGGTTGTACAGCGAAATCTCAATACTTCATGAGTTAATACATTTTTTATTATTATTATTTTTTTTATTTTTCCCGTATTAAAACTTCTTGTAACGGTCACGGTCTTTTAAACAAGGGGTCAGAGTAGTTCGGAGCTCATCTTTTTTTTTAATTTGAATTTATTTATGGTCTTTAGGCATCAATGGCTCTGGCCGGTGACACCAAAGCATTGGGTCATTTCTAAATTAAAAAATAAAACTGGAGCAATAAAATGATTTGCATGCTGCTTTGCATATTAAACTGTAAATAAAATTCGAGTTATGTAATTATGATGTTTTTTGTTTTTTTTTATTCGCCAACGGTTATAATCTTATCCGATATGTGTGAATAACCATGTGTATCTTTTTATTCATTTGTATGTATGTAATCTGAAGGTTCGTATGTTAATTTTTAAAGCCTCTGATTCAGTACCAAACCAGGAAAAAGTGGATGGAAATAGCCAAGCAAGGACAATTGACACAGAGAGGAAGTACGAGAGGAAAATATTTCTTTGTATTGCTTGTGCAAGTTTCTCTATTTTCAGCTGCAGATAGGAGAGAGTGGGACATCGCTGGACCTATTCATAAGGTGCTGGGGCTAGATTGTTTGCGGGCTTGAGGTAGCTATTGTAATTTTGAATGTGCATCGGTTAGTGGCCGGGACTATTTAAGACCCCTGTTTCCCGCTGTTAGATACAGTGCAGTGCCAGCAGCGAAAGAGGGAAGAAGCTGAGAGATACTCATAACGATGTGAAGAGACCAAATAAGTCAAAATCTAAGTCTGTGATGATGATTTTAAAGCTTGCTTAGTCTTTACTTAGTCTTTTGAGCTGCCTGTCGTGAAATGTATAAGTTCACTTGTCGTAATGCCTGCTACTGCTTTAATTTGTGGAATATTGCCAAATCGTGAGATGATTGAATTTTTCGTCAAATTTCAATTCTTGTATTTTGGATTCACATGTTTTGCATCATTTATTGTTACAGTTCGAAGGTCATGAGCCTAGCAAAGATGAGTTCAGTAATAAGATTGCCATGTTTGAATCTGATTCTTCAAATTACACCAAATCTCTTTCAAAACCCATCTTAGCCGTCCTTCTTCCCTTTCTCCCCTAGTCGAAACGCGTTGGTCGTCATTTATGCCTGGACGGTTTGTCCGACGGGAGAAAGATTTACCTAAACCTTTGCGCAAGGTGTGATTGCCGGGACGTCAAAGCTATTATGTTAATCATCAGTAAAGATTATTGCAAGAGAGAAAGAGCAGAGAAGTCAATTAATAGTTATTTGTAAAGTTAATGCTAGAGGCTACTCTCTTGACTCATACTCCAGTTCTGTGTGGGTTCAGGTTCGAATCCGTTATTTGTCTGCAAGTTAAGTAAGCTACATTTAATGAAAGCAAGTATTGTTAGCTGCGGTGTGTGATATTTGATTCCGTGGGGAAGGGAATATATGTTAGTTGTTATATCGACTGTCCCAGCACCTTAGCACCTCCACGTCGTAGTCAACCTGAAGATTCATTTGTAAACTAATTCAATACATACGTTTATATTAGTAGTCGATGCGTTTGTATTGTCAGTGAAGTTGCACCCTGGTCGTAGATGCAAATCAGAAGTAGTTATTAATGCAGGGAGTCGTTAATGTAATTTGCATATAATTAATAATGACGCGAAAGTAGGGTCGTTAGATGTATAAAGCCTAATCACTAAAGTACCAGTACAAGCAAGCTGAGAGTAAAGGAAATCACGATTAAAGTACGTAGGCAATTATTTACTGCCTCACTGTCATCAGCTTCGTGCTGACTTAAATATCCCTATATTTCTAGAATTAGCAGATGCAACTCGAAAAGAAAGGATAAGGTAAAAAAAAAGGACTGTTGACCAGTCTATTGAAACAAATGACCTCGAAAATTCATAAATATGTAAACATGGTCAAATTTCTGAAATTATCGTATATGAAAAACGTGTAATTTAACTTACTGTTCCATATTTCACAAGTTTGGAAAGAAACAGTGAAATTATTGATACTATATGACCCTGGCCATATTCAAGGGACCAACCCAGTTTTGTGTGGTGCGACCAAGGGAAATCATGGGAAATCTTAGTCAAGTTGGGCGTAAACCCACGAGGCACGACCTTCCCAATGCAAAAGGTAACACACTACCAACT
>JAGDQP010065872.1:0-11359 GCA_022664845.1 Lepisma saccharinum | reverse complement strand
CCAATGTTCTTGTTTCTACCAGTGACAGAAAAGGTACCTGCTAACTCTGCAGGTCTTTCTTGTTATTTTTATTCCTTTCTCGACAAGAGCACACATACTAGTCGTGTCAGAGCACAAAATTTCGTATTTCTTCCTCAAAGAAAGTTGCTACTTACTTACATAGTCATTGTTTTTTTTTCTTGAGACTTCCAACACTATTTCTGTACAGAAATAGAACTGATGCTCGCAAACATACAACAAACACCCTTCGATGAATTTCGGCCATGTTTACCAATTCAGCATTCAACATGACCAGTAAGATCGGAGATGCCCGAGGTGCAAGGATTTTGAATGCTTCAAGACGAAGGACTGAATGAAGCCGAAAATCATTGAAGGATGTCTGTTGTACAAGGAAATGGTGTCGGAAGTTTCGAGATAGCTACACCGGTGTCTACGATTCATCTTACAAATCTGGCGGCTACTTTCTTTGAGTTAGGGATAGACATGAACTCGTGCAACGCTAAGACATGTGCATGACAAGATCCCGTTCAGAAATGGATATATGCATAGCTCCTGTTTATCATAGATGTCTATGTTGCCTTTGTTATTTTTTTACAGTCCATCGGTGCGTGGGAAATACGTATCTCTTAAAACATCTATTTTAGCCAGCACTGGCAATTTTGGTTCAGTTCTGTATGTAAGTCACATATGGTGGCCCTGGATCATCACTTGCTGAAACGGAGATAACGTCAGTGACTATTCCAGCATTTGCCTGGTGAATTAGAGAGAACTGAACCTTAAAAAAACACAGTCAGAATTACAGGCAGCGCGATGCAGAAACCCGCACACCTTCCCATTATCAATCTGAAGCCTGCGCGTTACCGACTGACCTCTATGGGGTCAAGAGCCTCGTAATAAATTAGTTAATGTATAACAAATGCGAGCAAATCATTGAAATAGGTTACAGAGGTCCAAAACTCTTGTGTCAGTTTTATTATATCCTCTTTTCACTCTCATATTATTTTCGGAATGTTTTATAATAGTATTGGACACTCACAACAGGCTAGCAACCAGTTCGACACGTCAAGTACGCAAGCTTGCAAACAGCTTGACAGATCAATTTGCAAGTCTTTCTAACTTGAAACAAATGTAAGATGTAACTGTTAGTTGACCCTGCACCAACGTGGAGCAATCCCTTCTCATCTTCAAATTATGAAAAATACTCCCCTGGTTCCTCTCGCCATTTATAATAATAATAAGGCAATAATTATTTAATTGCTAATGCGGTTATTTGCAAAATACATTTTTATTTTTACTGGCTGCCATATTGGTAGGACCTTACATGAGATACTCTTATAAGTAGCAATGGAAAATCGTCATATTTTTCCCTTGCTATTTAACATTTTTTGATATATACCTTTTTGCCACTTCTTTTTATGTAGGTAAAAGGAAATTTTGGTTTACAGAATTCAATCCTGCAATGTATTTATCAGTCAGTATATCGATCCGCCCATCAATACATCCCTGCTAAAACTAGTGATTTTAAAGTTAAAAACTCTCTAGGAATGGACGAAAGCGACACTACAATACGTGGGCGGCTCCTTGACTGTGAAACACTATATCCGGTAATATTTCTGCTGAAGATCTAAGCTTAAGTTCGGGAGGAATAATAAAGCTGCGTTTTACTGTTATAAAAGACAGGTTAGGATTTATATTTTACATTGTTAAGTCTTTAGCCATCTTTGGATCAGACCGATATAGGGTATGGAGGGCAGCGGCCGATGTCTTAGCTAAAGCAGCATTCTGACGTTTCTGTGGTAGAACCAAAGGAAACTGTGGAACCTCAGTCAGGACGGTCGACAGAAGAATTCAAACGCAACGGTACCTGCCCACTACGGACCCGAAATGATAAGTCTCGAAAATACACTTTTGTTTTCTTTCTAGCGTAAATTACGCCTTCATACCTTTAACACAACACTTGTTGGTCATTGGCAGCAGCATAAATCACCTATGTTATGCCACACATTGACTAAAAATTATTATTAGTGTGTACAATAGCAAACATAGGAACGAATAATAATCATAAGATCACCATTAATGTTTGTTTCATTATTTCTAATGTAAATTATTCTAAGTTTAAATTACCTGAAGACAGTTATGTACGAGAGGTCACTCGAGTCATATAGTATGGCGTTTGGCGCTCCCCTACATGGCATTTAATGTTTCTGGCAAATTACCTTTTTTCTTTTCGCGTTTTCAATAGCGATTTCTAACCTTGTCTTGTAAGGTGCGCTCCTGTGAAAGTTGCTTCCTAGGCCCGAGTCTAGTGCTAAATCGTGCCCTGGTTACGTATGAACTTGATGCAAACAGCTATGCTATTAGGGTTGACGTTCTACTCTTAAACAAATATAGAAAATATACTGTTGAGTATACATACGTTTTAAGTCCTGTACGTTATACAATATGGATAATACTGAGATTATATTCAATATACAACGTTGCTCTAAAGGCCCATTAAGCTTTGCCACAAAGTAGCCTTCCTTGTAAGCCCCCACGTCTATCAGAATCCTTTATTTTATATATGTCATGAACCTAATTTAGCTCCCTGTGTTTTCAAATGATATATTCTAACTCCTTGGATCTTTAATACCCGCGTCGATATTGTATAGAAGTTTCTAGTACCATCTTCGACTCAAAGCAAATGTATTCCATACGGATATTGTTTTTCAAATCACCTTATGCTATGTGTACTTGGTGTTTGTATCTTAGTTGCTACAACGGTGACTTACATTCGGTAGGTCCTGGGCCGTGGCCATCTGGGTTTGGATACAAACGTTCGACTATCCTGACTGAGGTTTATCCAGGGTTTTTCCTCAGTCACGCTGCGCAGGTTTTGGGTTGGTAGTTTTATCTTAGGCACTGGCCGACTCTTTTCCCCTACCCTATCCTCGCCTGACCCATAGACACCTAAACGCCTGAAAATGATTTTACTGGTACAATTAAACTTGTCATTTGTGTATATTTGGGCTGGAGCTTAGATATGATCCGGTTTAATTGGATTCGTACCTTCGTCAAAATTAACCTAATCGTACAGCTTCAGTATAATTCTCCAGTCGTCCTGTTTGTTTAATTTTATAACAGGCGATGAGTTTATTTTTAACCGCCAAAAAGTGACATTAATTGAGTGACGTAATAGCCAGAGGTCGTAACTCATGTAAATTGATGGAGTCTTGGCTAGGAATCGGAACGACCTGGGAACATTTCCAGCGGCCGCTTATCCTATGTAAGGGTTTTCCAGAGTTTTCCAGGTCATAATTGGTAAATGCCGAGATGGTAACTACTAAGTAGGCACTGGCAGACTACCTTCTAGCATCTTCTCCCCCACCCTATCCCGGTCTGAGCTTAAGATGCCTAAAGACTATAAATCAATTTTTAAAAAGTCGTAACGTGATGACGAGAAACCAGTTAGACTTTATACTTCAGGACGAATCTATATGGATAAGGCACATGTCAGGACGTAACTTCACATTCATTTGAAATAGCTTCAATGAAAGACCATATAAATAATGAAGCGGTATTTACAAGTACAGCCATAATAATTACCAGTACTACTATTTTAGCAGTAGTAGCAGCACGCACACTTTTACGTAATGTGAATATGGAAAATGGTCTTTAGTTAATTACTGTGTTTTGAGGGAATTTTATCTCCAAGTTCTCAAAAAGGCCGTAATTCAACAGCATTTATAACCTTGTCTTACGATTGTTATGTTAAGGTTAACAGCGCAGTAACTTGGCTTCTTTTTCTTCTTTTAAGAAAAATACCTTTCATGTTCTTAGAGATATGTATCGTTATGATGGTTAGTATTTTGTTGAACGCAGAAGAGGTAAGTAAGCTTAACTCTATTCAGTGCTCGTGACCTTGCGCTTTACTTTCATTCTTCGCAAACAATTTGTCTTCTCTAAGGACCATTCTACACGAGCGCGGATCACGCGTTCTAACAAACCCCATGCATTTAAGTACATGTGTCTACACGAGCGTTTTCACCGCAGGGTTTGGAAGTGTTGAAACTGCGGTTTCAACGCATCGAGACGCGTTAAAACCGCGAGCGGGAAAATCCTGACTAATTCTAAACGAGGTATCGTAACGGGCGTAAGCCATAGTGCTGTTACTGCGCATAAACTCATTTTATCTTATATAAACGAGGCAATACTGCTAACGCGGTTTAACAGCGTCGTCTCGGTCACCATATTTAGATATGCAGACAGCTGCTCGCGCTAAAACCGCCGCGTTTTCTCCGCTCGTGTAGAATGAACTTAATAAGGTCTAATGCCAAGAAATTACACGTGTATTTTCCTTACTCCTGTGTTTGTTTCAAACGCACTTTCTATTGCGTTTTTCAGGATACAAATTCTGCGTACTGAATGTTCTAACTAATTTCCTTTATCTCTCCTTTTGTTGTCATCGACATTATTTATTCCTATTCACTGAGCGACTGGCTTATTACTTGGCATTTTGTGTCCGGCTGATCCTTTTATATTCTTCTGCATGTTCGCATTTCGAACGTTTGCAATTTTATATAGTCACTGCATTGTACAGTTCAAATTTGTGTTTCAGGTAACACAATATCCTAAAACAAAGTAATAATTTGTTTAGTCTCAACTACGCTGCAAACATTTATTGGTGTTTATTGCCACTCCGAAAGGACTAATAGAACACCTCTACATTTACATCAATTCCAGTGTTGGGTAACACCTTCGGGGTGTCCGGAACACCGTTTCTAGTGTTGACTAACACCTCCACCGGTTAGAGACACTGTTACCGTTGTTAAATTGCATTATTACGAGTGTTAATCAGCACCTTTGAAGGCTTTGCCTAACACTTCTAATCGTGCATTTTAAGACGGGTAAAGGTGTTGCTCAACACTGGTAACGGTGTTCCTGAGCACTAGTACAGGTGTTTGTCAATGCCAGACTGTGTTGCGGACACCCCGGTGGTGTTATCCAACACTGGAATTGGTGTTGAAATAGAGGTGTTCCATTATGAGAGGTGTCAATAAACACCAATAATTTTTTGCAGTGTAGAAACTAATCTCCATCTTTGCGATTGCTGGTCTCATCTTTATTATTCAGCACACATGAATAAAACATGGAGTGGTACTCACAACGGTATAGAAACATGATCTGGACAGCATGTTTTGGAATTGATCGTTATCGTGTTTCTATCTTACAATATGCAGGGTGTTTATGAACTACACCGACAAACGTCGGGAGGAAATTCCTTACATCGAACCAATAAAAAGTACTTGCGATAATTTTTTGAAGTGTGTATAATTTCGAGGCTACAGGCTACCGAAAGCATGGGAAAATGAAATAATTTAGACCTTCATATTGCCAGTACTGTTAACAGTAGAACTGTTGCGGCACGGTACCGTCAAAGACTTTAAATATGCACTATCCAAAATGCATATTTCAAAACTACCCAGTTTGTACGCGAGGTACTCCCCAAAGGAATTCCGGGACTCCAATATATTCTCTGAAGTAAAGATGGGTCGAAATGAGCATGGCTTTCCACCAGGAAACAATAAGTTCTTTGCGCAAAGTCGATATCTCAAGTAGATCTTATATATAGAACGATTTTCTAAAATAAAAAAAATTGGGGTTACATAACAAGCAGGAGTGATATATGCATAATTACATCAAACGTTTTGTTTATTTGTTGTCAAAAAAATTGAATATCATTGTCCGATTGAATGTTGTGGATGACGTATATCGTTCTTACTCACACGAAAAGTCTTAATTCATGCTCATTTCGACCTATTTCTACGTCAGAAATATTCCGTTATCACCTACTTCTTTCTGGAAATCATTTGAGTACTAATGACACAATTTTGGAATATACATTTTAAAATAGAGCAGGTTTGAAATCTTTGACGGTACTATGCCGCATTAGTTCTACCGTTCGTTGTGTTAGAAATATGAAGGTCTAAAATTCATTCTCTCACTCTTTCGGCAGCCTGTATCTCCGAAACTATGTAAATTTGACAGAGGAACTTTCGTCTTGTTTTGATGGGAGGAATCACCTCCAGGAAGTTTGTCGGTGTAGTTCATGAACATCTTGTACCGGTATATGCTAGTGTATTACGGATAAGATAAGATAAAATTAATTGTATGGGCGGTAGTGTATTACGGAATACAGGGTATAATATTCTTGTATTATGTGCGCTCGGCCGAATATAAGGAACATACCGTACTTATTTATGATCCTGATATCCATCCGCATATGTATATACACAGGGTGTGGCAATACAACACCGACAAAACCACGTAACGAAATTTCTAACATGTAAATAAAGAAATTGTGTAAATATCAAGGGTGCACAAATTCTTTTTCCAGTGCTATACGCTACCGAAAATGTAGGAAAATGAACTTTAGAGCTTGATATATCCAAAATCATTACCGGTAGAACTCAGGCGGCGTTGTATACTCAAAATCTTCAAAACTGGTCTATTTAAAAATGCTTACTTTTCAAAATGTGCAGTGGGTGCACAAGAGATTCCCGAAAGGAATAGGAGATTCTTAGAAACTCTCTAAAGTAAAAAAGATGTCGAATTACCTTGGATGGAACTTCTTTCTACTAACTAACAATAATTAGTTTGCCTCACAAAGAGATGTCCTTGCGAAAGAGTAAGAGTTCTATATGTTTGAATGAAGTTTTGGTGCATTGATCAGTAGAAGGAACTGTCATTGGCCGGTTGCATGTTGGTGATTATTTTATGATTTTTATTCCTACGGAAATTCGTCTTAGCTTGTGCTTGTTTTGACCCACTATTTACTCCAAAGAATATGGTCCACGGTGGCTCAGTTGGTAGAGCGCTCACCTCTGGTGCTACGGGTCGTCATATCGATCCCTGCTCATGCCATGTGGAATTTGTGGTGGACAAACACCGTGTACGTGGGTTTTCTCGAGGTGCTCCCATTTTCTTCATTCCACCAATTCATCCCATCATCATCCGTACAGTCTGAGCCATAGTTGCCTAAAGGCCTTAAAATGAATTCAATTCAATTTTTTCCAAAGAATGTAAGGAATTACATTATTTCCTTTGTAGAATTCCTTGCGCATTCATTTCACAATTCTGCAATATACACTTTTGCACAGATAGGGTGTGATTCTTTAAGGGTACCATCCCGACTCAGCTCTACTGTTAATGGTATTGGAAATATCAAGCTCTATAGTTCATTTTCCCCCATATTTCCGGCAGTCTATAGCAGCGAAACGACGCATTTGTGCACTCTTAATGGTCTACATGTCTTTTCTTATTTTCATGTCAGAAATCTAACGAGAGGGTTTGTCGATGTTATTTTGCGACACCCTGTATTTAATATACTTACATTATACGTGCTCGACCGAACCAAAAAAAGCATATTTATGCATGATGAAAAGGTTTACCTATTTCCGGTAGTCAAGATACCTTAATAACAGGAAGAAGGTAAGCCTATATGGACATATTTCAGACTCTAAACCACTAAGGGCATGTAATTTCGTACAATGTCCTGCTAATTATAATACCAGTTTTGCAAATCTGGTTTCTACGTAGACCCCTATTCCAGGATAACTATATTATAAATTGGAACCTTACTGCCTCTTAAATGCAGAAAATATACCGACATGAAATTGTCTCATGATCCCCCAAAACTTGACATAGACATTGCCGAATTTATACGTCTAGGCGCGCCAGGGACATGACTTCCAGCGCTCCTCCATCCCCCTCTCATCCTTTCCCCCCCTTCTCACCTACATTATGACAAAATACTCTTCTCCGATATCTTCCCATTTAATAATAATAATAATAATAATAATAATAATAATAATAATAATAATTCAACTCTGCTAATGTTATTATTTACAAAATAATATGAATAAAAAATAACAGGATTAAATACCTAGTTCTACTATGAACAATTTTAATTAAATTACTTGTGGAATACGTGTTAAATACAAAAGCTATTTTTATTAACACACACAAAAAAAAATATTAAAGAAATTAAACAAATGAAAAAAAGACAACATGAGTTATAATAATACATAAATGATATTCGTAATTATTATTACCCATAAAACAGAATGTTATTTATCTTCTTCAAAGTTAATTTTAAATGCCTTGCTCCTGACTTTCCTTTGTTCGAAGGGATCTATTGTGTTAACTTACTCAATGTCTTGGTCAGTCTTCCCTCAATGAGGAGCAGTACAAGTGTTGTTACTGTCATGACCAGTTAAGGGTCTTTCTTTACTGAAAGTGAAGGAAGCTTTGGAGAACCTCAGTGAGGACGGTCGGCAGCAGGATTCGAAGACATGGTACCCGATAAGACAGGTTAGGAAAATTCATATTAGGTTTCCTCATATACAAAAATCTAGCGTAAATTACGGTTTCATGCATATAGAATGCTTCAACACGAACTACCTGTTGGCCATTGGTAGAGGTATAGATGACGGTCCCGACCTATATGTACCATTGACGACAAATGATTATTGGTGTACACAAAAACAAAAAAATAGGAATAAGGGTCAGTTCTACAATCGACCGCTAAACTTCTAGTCAGCGCTAATTATTGAGGCCAAGTCTGATTTTAGCCAATGAGAGTACGCAAAATGAGAGTTGGTTTCAACTTAGCGCTGACTAGAAGTTCAGCGGTCGATGGTAGAACTGACCCTAAATAATATTCCTAATATAAGCACTAATGTTTGTTTTACCGATTAAGGGGTTTTTATGGAATATACAGCAATGTATATTTTGGTTTTCCCCCTCTTTCAAGGAAACTCTTCTCGCGCTTTCCTGTCTTCTTGTTTCACCTTCTTTCTTCTGTTATACACGAACCAATACGCGGTAAATGTCTCCGTATAGATAGAAACCGTAGCATCCACACCCGCGCCATAGTCTGTAGTTGCATGACTGCATGTAGAAAAGTCGCAGTAGCCAGTGGATGGCGGCTCACTCACTTGGCGTTCTTGGAGGGGCCATGTTATCTTAGTATTTCTGTTTCTGTACTATTTCTAGCATAAATTAACCTACTTTTAAACTACCTGAAGTCATGTAGAAAGGGTCGCCCGGGTCAAAGATGATGGTGTTGGGCGCTCCTTCAACGTGGCTCTTAATGATTTTTCCGAACTTGTAAAATACCTTTTCGTCTCGCGTTTCAAGAAACAATTTATATTTTTTTTTTCCTTGAAACACGCGCCCCTGCTAATGATTTTGTTTTTTTCCAGTTACCGATATCTTTCTATACATACATGCACCCATTAGTGTACGTAGTGGGTTGCCATGGAAATTTGGGGACATATACAAGTTAATCTATTTGAAGCTTAGAACTGAATTTGTTGTTGTCAGTGCTTCTGGAAAGGGCGTGTAATTCAGCTATCGTAGAAGTAGCTTCATTATTGGTGAGCGGAAACATATTCAAACCTGAACGTATTACCGATCATACGTTAATATTCCGCTCCTTAAAATATACGTGCCTCATTAAGATGAAAATAAGGAGTTTCCGAAAATTTCACTCTTTGATCCAATTTAGTAATTCACTTAAGTTTCGAATCTTTATTTACTCTTCTCTCTGAGGCGTCAGCTAAGAGTATCAAAAGATCATCGATTCAAATCCCGGCTGGGACATGGATATCTGTGAATTTAGAAACCTAGCGAGCTAGTGGAATCGTGACAGGCTGAAGTAATGGAGTGTGGGAGACTTCTACCTTGAGCATAGTGTACCATTAAACAATCATGTGTTTCTTATTTCCTATGCTCTATAGCGGCTATACTAAGTTCTGTGTCAAGGTTTCCAGACAAGTAGCCTTGTAGTTCTGTTGTATTCAGCTGGCTGCGTGTTACGTTAATTAGAAAAGGCATTTTCAGTAGTTAAAAGTAACTGTTTATCAGACTAAATTATCATTTCATAGTGTTGTTACCGTACCTGTTCTCCTTTCATACGTAATAGCAAGCGTACACAAAAGGATTAGACAGTTTTCTTGTATGCCCAAAATTTCCATTCTACATGTAACATTTTCAGTATGCCATCATGTTAGTCATTTTGCACAGCCTCTTGCACCATGAAACAGACACACATCTCGTACCTTGGAACATGTACCTGGATGAAATGAAGAAATATAAGGACAGAGCATTAAAAACAACATAACCTGAACAATGAACAAATGGACACGTATCTAAGCGTTTATTAGCCCTGTTAATGATTCCTTAATTGCTTATAACTACTTTTATCATGTCTATTTATTTTGTAAGTTCTTCCGTTCTAATATCAAAATACTTAATTGATAAAATAACACACCTTTACACTTCACATGCACAGGACTTAATGTTTCCTACAATACCTATTATTTGTGAGCTAATTTATTGATTTCCCCCTATTATTCGTGCATGTTTCGAGATACAAGAGGATCTGTTCCAAGGTACACGAGCCTTTGTACTATAGAACACTTTGCTGGATTTTTTTTTAAGGAACAAAGAACACCGTAAAAGATGGAAAGCAGAAACCAAATACTGAAACAGTTTAATTCAGAAACAATCAAAGTTTAAGAGCACAGACATAGAGTTTAGAAAAAAGATCGCTAAAACTATAATTTATAAAACGTAAAATATTTTTAATGCTGCAACAGTTTATCCTACTAAAAAGGTGAAAAAAAAAAAAAAGTTTACGAAGTTTTACAAACTAACACCTCAACCAAACTATGAAGACAGGAACTGATTTCGAAATTGCGCTTTGTACCATTTTATTTATGGGGGCTCCATAGTCTAGTGGTTAGAGCGTTGTACTCATGTCCGCGTGGTCTCGGGTTCAATTCCCGGCTGGAGTCCCACTTTTCGGCGTCCACCCAGCGTCGTGAGGAAAACTGGGGAGTCACGTGGATAAAGATGTGACGGCCACTCGGTCTAGAAAGCCCCTAATACGACTGTTCGTGGCTGGGTGGCGCGCAGACTGCCGTCATTCAGGTGAACGCAGTTCCACCAAGCGCGGACAGATGACGTTGGGGCAGGCTCCGGACTTATCGGTCTGTAACTTCGGTGGCTATTTTATTTATTTTTACCACTTCATTTCGTTATTATTATTATTATTATTATTATTATTTGTAGATTTTATACTAGCACCTTAACGAGGACAAGTACACAAAAGTACAGGCATTTTCTTTGCAAATAGGACGAAATAAGTGTTGAAAGAATTATATTAGTGAGAGAAAGTGCAGAATATGAACATAAATGAATGCTTTAATTTTCGTCATACAATTACAAAACCTTGCATACACAAATACTTTACTAATAAGGAGTATTGAAATGCAGCGTCTAAATATTTGTCATCTGAAGCAAATATTGTTAACAA
>JAGDQP010065870.1:1015-11359 GCA_022664845.1 Lepisma saccharinum | reverse complement strand
CAGAACCATTAATTGGTAATGAGATAATGGTGGAAGATCTGGTAAATACGGAAGAGAACGAGAAAGAATATATTGTAGAAGGAAGAGGGAAAGTAGTGAATAATTAATTATAACTGGAGTAAATAGTAGTATAGTTGTCATTCTGATGACTTAATAATAATAGAAGAAGGAATGGTAAACGAAGAGCCAGGAAGTGATAAAAATGTTGCCAATTAAAGTGTTAATGATGATAATATACTCATGAATAGTATTGTCAAAGACTTGAACAAAATGATGGACGAAGATAAAAGTGAAAATAGGAGGAAGGATATAAACGATAGCGAGACGGATGATTCAAATTGTATAGAGAGAGAGCACTGAGAGGCCCCAATATATATAAATTTTAATAATGATGTAATCAAGCCTTATGCTGGAGTAAAGAACGCAGAGGAAATAATGAATAATATGATAGTTTATGATGCTTCAGATAGTAGTAAATATGAACTATCAAACAATAACAACACTATTGCTGCGCGATTTGAGGAAATAAATTTTGCCAGATATAGAGAACCCGTTATGCTGGAAATTAATGAGAATTAATTTCCAGAAGTAATTTAAACTAATATTAAAACAAAATCAGTAATATCTAGGATTAGAGATGCGAATAATGATCATATTGAATTGAAAAATGAAGTCGAAGTTTTTACAGAAAATGTAGGTATTTGCAATCCTGAGTTAAGTGAAAAAATAGAACTAAAGCAACGGGTCTCAATGGTGGATTCAAACCAGCAGAGCTACGATAATACGATTTTAATGAATATAGTACAGGCTAACGAGCAAGAGATAATGAATTGTGTGAAGGATACGCCATATATACGTGGCATGCAACCTCATATATTTGAACATAGAGCAACAGAAAAAAAAACTAATGGAGGCTAGTAGAGGTTCACAGGAAGAGATTAACTTACATTATAATAGATGTTAAATTAGATCTTGAGAATAACTATGATATTGATAGTAGCTCACTGAAAATCGACGAAGATGTGAAAGAACTTAGTACAAAAGACATTTACCCCGAAGAAGCAGATAAGGATGATAAAAGAATGAATATGGAGCTATTAATGAATGAGGATATTACATTTGCATTATGGCGGATTGGGAGATGGGATGGAATAGTAAAAAGTCAGAAGTTAATAATAAGGATAATGATATTGAAAATATGGAGAATAATACTTCGACAATTTGGAATGAAGAAAATAGCATTAAAACATGATTATGATGAAGCCATAAAATCTACGGGGTCATAATATCAATCTATGATTATACATAATCCCATGATTCTTTCTCATTAAGAGGAGAGGATTTAAGAGGATAACTTGGGTAACCATGGACCTGGACCTACAAGTAAGGAATGGTGACAGTGAACCAGCATCATTAAAATGTCTAGAAGTAGGAGACCTTTTCACTTACTTTTGCTGCAATTTTACTATTCAGAAAGGGATTTCTAATATTGAAAATTTAGAGGAACTTAATATGATATTAGACAGAGTTATCAAGCTAAAGCTAAAACCTAGGCAAAAAATTAATCTAGTGTTTACATACATTATGCCAAAGTTTAATTACTCTTGGATCAACTGTTTGTCCTCGAAAGCATTTTTAGAAAGAGTGGATGGACTAATTAGGAAGTTCATTAAATATGTATTGCATATAAATCACTTTGTAGTGGATGGGATTATCTACTGTAGAAAAAAAAGATGGTGGACTGGGTATTCCTAGGATAGCCAATGTAATACAAATGGCACATAAATGGCGGGCTCATCCAGATGATTTAGTAACATCTATTTATGATTGGAACAACGTTGGCCGGTAATGAATAAATATGCTGACTCTGCGAGAATAGCGTGGCCAGCAAATTCTAAAATATTAGATAGGAGGAAATTGGAGTTAAGACAGGAGGAATTTGAGAACTGAAAGACCAAGACGTTTCAAGGACAAGGTATAGAATTTTTCCACAATAGCAGAATAAGCAATGAATGGTTTTACGATAATTTAATAACTGATTCCAGATTTATTGATATCATTAAATTAAGATCAAATACGACTGGTACCAAAGTAGCGCTTGCGACAATTAATAATTATGTGATGTACCGCAGATGCCGAAAATTGCCAGAAACTAGCGCTCACATAATTGGTAAATGCGAGGCTAGTAAGAGGTATATAATCCACGGACACAATGAAGTTAACATTTGTGCCAAGGAATTGGAAAAAGAGGACTGGGATGTGGAAATAGAAAAGACAATAGAAACTGACGGTGAAATTTGGAAGCCAGATTTAATTATAAAGAGAAATGATAGTGTGTGCATTGTTGATGTGGCAGTTAGTTTTGAGGCAATTAATATGACTGCAGTTTATAGAGATAAAATGGGAAAATACAAGTATTTAAGAAGAGGGCTTCTAAGCAAAATTCTTAATAAATATGTTGAGGTGATTCCATTAATATTTGGGGCAAGAGGGGCTATACCAAAACTAACTATTAAGTCACTGAGACGATTAAGTATTAATAAATACGAAATTATCAAAAATATCGCAATTGCATAGAGTAGCAGCATAGAGATAACTAACAGACATTAGATGGATAGTTGTGTCCATATTTTAGTATGGCAAACAAGAATTTATGTTAAATTGCTATGGTGTTGAACTTTTTGGAGGTTAGTGTTTGATGATCGACTATATCACCTTAATGGTGAGTTAGCTTTCTACGTAAGGTATGTATTTACTTTAATTCTAGCATATACAAGGTTGAGAAATGCGTTATTTATTTGTAATATTATGTGATTTGGTTCAGGTATATTTACTATTTTTATTGGCTTTAATTATTTTATTTGACAGCCTGTCCTTTTCTTCTTCCTACTATTTTTGTTTATATTGGATATATTGTATTGATGGGATAGTGATATAGTATGATTGTACTTGTATTGATAATTACCTTAGCGATAGGGCTTAGACGTGTAATTATATGAATAATATATTGATAATTTTGACGTTATGAATGAAAATTTGATCTGGGTGTCGCAAGATTGATTGAGTTGTTGTTACTTGATGTTTATTGGTTAAATGAACTAACTTGTAATGGAATATGTAGGTAATGAAAGAGAAGGCCAAAAGGTGAAGAGGAGGAATGAAGTGTACTGGAATATCATATTACACTGGACAAGGCCCTAATCAAGAGGGCCATTAAGGAGCTGCCAAAATACATAATTTGGTTTCCACCTGAGTATGTTATCAATCTTGTTAATGCGTTCAATAAAAATAGGAGCAATATTTCCCTTATTTTGCAATTTATATGGAATTGTGACATTTATTGTTAGCAAGTTGACAACTTATGGTTGTAATAAACATGACAAATTGTTTTGCATTCGGATTTTCAAAGGAAAGTAATTTAAAGACATGAACATGATTTAGATGCGTTAAGATTTAGTCATGGGTTAATCGCCTTATATTTTAATTGAGTATATTGCTATATTATTGGAACATTTATTAAATTTAGATTTTTCGGGGTGATTTTGAGCATCGATTCGGGAATATGTCAGCACCAACTATGATTGCAATGGTGTTATTGACTTACTTTGTATTCGACTGTTAAGCTTATGGATGTTAAAGTTGTAGTAATGATGTTAATTAATTTATACTGACATGGTAATCGGGCATTTTTTTTTCTATTTTTTTTAATTTGGTGTATGAAGGAGATCTAGATTTACCAGGATTCAATTATGGGCTAACAACCATATTTTTGGACTAATTAAGGTATCAATTTTATTGGAATGCCTGCAAATTTCACTATTTTCTTCACCTTAGTATCTATCTGGGCGCTCCGGAGGATTGCTCTCCTGTGAATTGTTGGACTACCTACCTCCCATACGCGTGTCTGACTCGGTGACAGCCCGGCACGCGTATGGGAGGTTGTTTTGTTTACTCCAACCATTCATAGCAGAGCACACCTGCTATTTTGCATTGATTTTACTAAAGATTGGTCCATAGCATTTCAACTTGTATTTAGCTCAGACCGACAGCTAAGCTAGTCAGCATGCATCTGGCTCGAACATGTGACAAGTAGCCGCCGCCTGTCTGGCGCAAGTTCAATGCTATTTTTCCCGGACATTCTTTAGTATTGCTAATCAGGTGTAACAACACCCTTTCGCACGAAGAGATCTTTAAATTGATTGTTTGATGACAGGGGCGACCTCGTCTGTCCCTACCCCAGACATTCATTGCTCTTAAGACTCTGCTATCCTATATAGTACTGTGACCTAAAACAATACAATGGATGAGTTAACCGAAGCCCACTTGAATTTACAACCGGCAAACAGCACCGCCTTCGTCCCGTGCGTACGACTACAGTACTACCTTGCATCACACTTCTATAGTATAGAACCGTGACCCAAAGAAATACAATGGGCAAAATGGATTAACCGATAACCACGTAATTTTACTATCTGCAAGCTGCACCGTCTTCGCCCAGTGTAGTACGACTCCAGTACAACCTTGCATCACACTTATTTAGTATAGAACCGTGACCTAAAGTAATACAAGGGACAAGATGAACATCACATAAATTTACTATAGGCGAAGAGCACCGCGTTCGCCCCGTGCAGTCAGACTCTTTTTGCCCAGCATCACTCTTGTATACGATAAAGTTGCCGAACTCCGCGTAAATTCGTCTCGTGTAGTCTTGCATCGCTATTTCAAGAAATTATTTTTGTTGAAACGCTTGCTTAGCTCTTAGCAGTTACTTTACTTGGTTATTTTCTCTGTTACATTTTTTTTGCAACGCCGTTGGATACCATTGAACCAGTGACCACGCTCACTTATATGCATGAAGTGTTCGCACTTCTAAAAAAAAATCGTTTGATTTTTCTCTGGTCGGTGCTAGTTTCCCGTCCCAGTTACAGAATTTGCAATCTTTGGATTCTATTCACTCTTTGGATACCGAACCTCTATTTTCAATGTACTACTGACGCCAATGACACTTATTATTTACAATGAATTCGTATGAACTGCGCACGTTTCGTAAAGATTCGTTTCTTTTGAAATAAAATTCATATTTTTCACTTTTTCGTCAGAGCCTATCAGATCGACACTGGGAGTACTGACCTTTTTATTACCTGGGTCCCCCCTGATTCACAAGGCAATTTCCCTGGATAGTTAATTTATTAGTTGAATCTTCTTTCACGTGCTAAACCATGACACGTTTCAGTAGAGTGGCCTATTCTTATCCATAGACCCAAGCGGAATTTGAACCCGGGACCAGGATATCGTATTGTAGTAGAACCATCAATAACATTTCAAATATTCCTCAAAATAACACAAAGAACAGAATTATTATAATTACTTCTCTTAGAGTGTTCGAATTTTGTTTATGCATAACTAAAAAGAAAAGCATGCGACGCGCTCACATTCTCAGTTCCTTTGTAAGTTCTAGGGAAAAAAATTCTAGGATAAAATTATTGCTTAAAGAAAGGCGTTAAATAAAAAATAAATATATTATGGTATTATCACCCGACTTCCGTCGCTGTCCAAAATCATCATTGCAAGATAATTTTAAATCACGACGAACCATTGTGATTAATAGCTATTGTAACTAGTAATAAAAGGTTAGTTTACTTCGAATATGTCACAAATGTAGCTTCAACCTTCTATTCCTAGCCATCGGGATTTGTACCCATGATCAAAGTAGAAAATGTACATTTCGAACCAGATAAATTCTTCACCAAAGTTTAGTCAAAAACTGCATTATGGAAAATGTATACTGAAGAATATGTACAAAACGGAATGGAAGCAGGGATGCTGGCAGGAGCTTGTAAACCTTTCTATAAATTAAAACGCCTCCAATGGAGCAAAAATGATTTGGTAAGTTCTAAATTTGTAGACTCACTCGCTTTGTTTCGCTTGGAAAGCTGCCCCCCAGGTCCCGATGCGAACCCTTTATCATAACCAAAATCTCCCTGCAGAACTACACCACCGCTATGGTGACCATATGCATCCTCCCTCAGCTATTGTTTGCCTCATTTTTGTAACCTACTCTTGGTCATACATTTGGTAACCTACTCTTGGCCTCATTTTTGTAACCTACAAACAAAATTTCGTTTCTCCAGCTCCAATGGTTTGAAAATTGGGTTTTTGGGCGTCCTATTTGAATCCAAGATAGCACCTTTTCCAAAATAATGTGATATGTTTTCCTAAACTACACGTCATAATGCACCTTTATGCCAAATTTCATATCTCTAGCTCAAACGGTGTGGAAACTGGATTTTTAGATCCGCAATTTTGGATCCAAGATGGACCTGCTACTGATAATGTAGCTTCGAACCAAATTTGATATTTCTAGGAGTTTAGGCTGTGAAATCGATACAACAATGGATTTGGCGACTATTTTTTTTTTTTATCCAAAATGTTTGTTTTTCTTAAGTTTCGCTTTTTTTTCCTTTACGTACTCATGGTACCTTCATACCAAATGTGGCGTTTCTAGCTCCAGTAGTTTTTGGCCTGGTAATTTTGATGATCAGTGCGTGAGTTAGTCAGTCAGTGACCATGAGACTATATATTATATGGATATAGTGAACATTCTATTGATATAATTTATTTATGGCCTTTAGGCATCTAAGTCTATTATCGGGTTAGGATAGGACAGAGGATGTTGTGATATCCAGGGCCTAGCTTGTAGAAACCTTACCGGCTTTGCCTGGTGCTACTGAGGAAAAATTGTAAAGAAGAAACATTTGTTAAATTAATTTATAGCCTTCAGCCTTCGAAGCCGAATTAGACCCTAATAAGTGAGCGGTAGGTATCTGCCAGACCCTAACTTCAAGGTACTATCCCAGGTTTTTCCTGGTGTGACAAAAGAAAAACCCGGAAAACTGCAGTCAAGATGGTCGGCCGCTTGGAGTGAACCCAATGCCTCCTGACTTAACTGAGCTACGGCCGCTCGGTGCTAAAATAAATCTTGCGTGCAGTAAACATCTTGCTACAAGGTATTGTAATGTGAAAATAATCCTTACCTTAAATTCCTCTGCTATAAAAAAAACTTTTTGTTTGCATTTCACCCTCTATCATTACTTTCTATTTTCTCTGTCTGATTGTCACCCAATTTATTTTGTATCGAGTATCCTTAGTCTTGTTCGTATCCACACCAGTCACTTTGTTATATATTATTCCAGAACTTGACTTTGTCAAAATTAATTAATTGTATTTTATTTTCATATACTGTTACTTCATTTTACTTCTCTTGTTTCTGGTGTTGCTATTCATAAGCTGGTTTCACAAGAGATATATAGACCTCAACAACAATGAATTATTCCTTAGTTATTAATGGATGTTTACCATTTATTTGGAAGGATTTATTTTTTAATCATGTTCCTGTTTCTATGCGAGAACTTTATTACATTGTTAGAAATTACTCAAAATTCCAAAACTATGAAACTCAGTTTTACTTAGAATCTACTGAATGTAATAATTATATTTTTCAAAATCCATCTAGGAAAGGTAAGCCCAAATGTTTCTTTTGTGGGAAGGATCATTTAATTAAATATTGTTTGGAAAGGAAAGCGAAACTGAGGGAATCTGAAAAGCTTCAAGGTTTGGAAACGAAAGACCTATTCTCTCCAACGATGAATCAAAACTGTGGGAGAAAATCAGTATATTTCCCATCGAAGTAGGTAACAAGAAATATTACGGTTTGTTAGATACTGCTTCAAGCTGTTCTTTATGTAATAAATAATTTTTCAGAGAGGTAGTTCAATTCCTTGAGTTAAAATAATCGAAGAAGAAAATATTGGTATTACTATGGATAATCGAGTGATAAAAATGAGTAAAGTTGTAAATGTGCCTTTGACTTTTGATCACCGCTCTATTAATACTCTATTACTATTACTTGACAAAATAGTACCGATCATATTACTATTGGTTTAGATCTGTTCTACTATCTTGATATTTCTTTTAATATAAAAGAAGGAATAGCTAAACTTGGCAGATATAATAATATACTACCAATAGAAGGTAACTACAATTCTTAACTTCTACTTACAACTCTACACTTCTACTTACTGTAGAAGGTAACTACAATTCTTACAATACTTGTGTCAAGTACTGAGTTTATTCACAGGGATAATCCTAAAGGTTCTGTATCTGAGAAGGATGTCCAACGTGGTGAATGAAAGGTAATTCATAATCCAGTTGAAAAACCTGGTGATATGGAAGTACCAAAACCTAAAGGTACTTCATCACCGGAATTATCTGCGAATTTTGAAACCATGGAGGAAGAAGAGTTAAAACCTTCACTGGTTCAGGTAAATGATGTTACTAAGAAACGATATACAAAGAGCAATATTGAAAAACAGGGTAAACCTAATATTAATTCTTTGAATAATAAAGATTATTCTTGTTCTTCTTTTTCTTCTGCTTCCAGTGGTCACAAAACAAATAAAAGGATGCAAAAGGTAATGAAAAAGAAAGAAAATTCTCCGATATTAGATACAGGGAATTCTGAATATAAAAGTTCTAGTTATCAATATACAGCACTACGAAATTCTTTTTGTTGTCCTAATTCTGAAAAGTTGAATGATCTTTCTAATTTAGAACTGGAACAAACATTTTTTTTGTTTCAGTTGGAATCTTAGAGAGGAGATGATGAATTTCGATACATCATAAGATAATGGTTTTATTTTTAATTTAGGTAAGGATATTTGAAATGTTGGTACAAATTCTGCTAATTTGGTTCCTAATCTCAAAACGTCAAATAATGAATGCCTATACAAATATGAATTTCTGGTAAAAATATTTCTTCCAGTTTTCCTACATCTTTAAATAATTTGAAGGATTAAACAGAGGTGAAGTTGGAGGAAACCAATGAGAGGGGAGGGGAAGTTAAACCCTACCAAATCAACCTCTTCACCAGTGGTCGTAAACTAAATCCAGATGCAAAAGATTTTTGTCCTACTGACATAACAGGTGGTTTAGATTTAGGCATTGATAATTAATTCTGTTTCAAGTGATATCAATTATTTTTCTGACGAGGAAGAATATTATTTGGAAAATCTAAAGTTCTCTTCTTTATATTTCAACAGTACCACCAATCAATGTATTAAGGGAGGATCTAGATGTGATCAGACTGAACCATTCTTAAACCATAGGACTACCCAACTGAGTAGCCAACCTAGAATGTTGTTTGCTAAAACTGGCAGTTTGGACGACCATCCCATATCAATGGTTGAGGCTGATATTTCAATTCAAACACTGGAAGGATATATTGAGGATTTACAACTAAGTTCAAACGGCATATTTGATCCTGTTCCTGAAAACCTTAAAATACATTCGAAAAGTGATTTGCATTCCACTGACAGCCTACCTGAGATGGGACTTGGCCAAAACTTAGTTTTGCCCTGCTCAGAAACCATTGTTCCTGATAGTTTCATGAAGGTTGACATTCCAGTTGATAATCTTCAACATAGCTTTCACAGTTCTGGGAGTGAGACTGTGTGTCACCAATTGGATGAACACTTTTCCATCCCTGACGGATTGGATGTCTTAACTCCAACTGAACCCAAGGAAGTAATATTCTGTAAAACTCTTTAAAGTGATACCAGTGATTGTTAAGATCTTTCCTATTCAGAGTGAAATGTGTGTATTCTATGGAATGAAACTGGCTCCATCCTTATTGGATAGGATATTTCACACATTATGAACTGATGGATATATCTTTATAATCTAAAATCAGTTGTTTTAAAATTTTTGTGAGCAAGGAAGAATCTAGTCATTTAGGTGTATCTTTTGAGTTTTTATGTATGGTTCAGGTTAAAAGTTCTGAATAGTATATTTGCTACTTAACTTCGGTTATGATTAGTGTCATCTTGTTTTAATATTTTTGAAGGAGATCTTTTGTTTTTGAATCGATAATGTTTATATCTTTAAGATCATATGTGTTCTAAGGTTTTGAATGCATGAGTTGTGTGAATTAGAAGGCCTCCTGTATGTTAAGTTGTGTGTGAAACCTTGTTGGATGAGAGTGAAGTTTTATACTGATTTTGCTAAATTGTTGTATATATAGAGTTTTATCTTGAAAAACCTAGGTATATCTAAAATTTTTCTGAATGATTTCAGTGTTATATCGATTCCCTTCTGGTTGTTCATGATCTCCTCAAGTCTTAAATTAGAGTGATACTAGTTCTTTTGGGTAACTTAAAATCTGAAAAAATTTGGTTATGTTCTTTCTGTGTTTAAGATTTTTGAGAAAATCTTAGAGGGGGTGGGAAGTTTTGTAGTGTATGAACCGAAATTTTTAAAATTTTATGGTAGGACACAACATGGCGACTT
>JAGDQP010065869.1:0-11359 GCA_022664845.1 Lepisma saccharinum | reverse complement strand
TTTTTACCGCACTAAAACTTACCTGGGGGAGGTGAGAATATTGTATCGAGTGTGTTAATTCTGTTATAGTATCATTCAGTTTTGTATGTGTTCACACACGAATTCATGTATTTCACTAGTAGGGTCAAATATTTAACTCGTATCCACTGCAGTTTGGAGGATTCACACCCTCGAGTAGTGCCCATTATAATTCTCACAAGAATGTAGTTGATGGCTACAGTTTCTTTGAAATGAAAATACACCCTCGAAACATGAGGCGTAAGTACTGTACTTTGACTCCTGCGATTTACTTTGTCCCAATATTCAACATTTTTTTAAATTTTATTTATTTATTCAAAGGTATTGTTCTTAACACTGAAGTATTTATTGTAATCATTAGGTTTATGAAAAAATAAGTTCTGTTCCGAAATTTGGAATGTTCCACCTGCAAGGAAAACTCCTCTCTATGTGGTACATACACTTTTAATTAAATCTACTTATTACAGCAAAACTTGCTCGAAGTCGAATCTCCAAAGACTGATTTTTTTTTTCATTATTGGTGAATTATCCGCTTGCTATACATACAAGTTCGACGAATGTGGATATAACTATATTGAGGCCTTGTATCCATACTTAATTTAATTAAAACAAGCTGACATTGTTATCACACTTAACTTTATTTTAAAAGCACACAGCCAGAGTAACGGTTTCAATGTTCTAACAACATCTTAATCAGACGACACAATAATACACAATAACAGTTCATAGAACGTACCAGAAGGCCTTGAGATCCTTACTACGTCATCCGCCAATCACGTCCCAGAATCCGTTCACTTTCCAAGACCAAACAAATTGTAGCCAATCACAGTCCTTCTCTCACAGGCCCCACCCACTAGTCAACTATACCGCTATCACAAACTAGTAACAGGTAACAACATAACAAGGAAATATAATCGAAGCACAACAAATATATTAGATAAACAAATGCGCAATAAATAAATAAATAAAAAAAATATAAAATAAATAAATAATTTTAAATAAATAGGATAAAAATACACCAAATAAATATTAAATAAATAAATAATCCAAAGGAAACTTAAATAATTCAATAATAAAGAACGAAAGGGGGTGGGGGCTATCCAACAGTCCCTATTTTCTGGAAGATTTTCTTCGCTCTTCTCTTCCCATTCCTCATTTATCCTTACGCCATCATTCCAGTTCATAGCTTTATCACCCGTTTCCCTAATTCTCCTCACTTCTTTCCACTTCCTAACCAACATCCTTTCCTCTTGTATTAGTACCTCTACCCCTTCCCAGTCTATTTCATGGATCAAAATGGCCGCACAAAAACTTTTTCCACACCATTCGAGCAATAGAAACGAAATTTGGTATGAAGGTGTACACAAGTAGGTAACGGCAATGTAAGAAAACTTTTTAAAAATAGCTTTCTTTAATTCAACATAGCCGCCCAAATACCATTTTCCAAACCACTGAAGCTAGAGAAACGAAATTTGGTATGAAGGTGTACCATCACGAAAATGTTTCAATAAATGGATCAAACCACCGCTATGAGCGTGCAGCCCCCGAGGCGATATGGGAAAAGGTCTGCACAGCATGGGGCGCTGTCCCCAGAAAGTCTGATCACAATAAAGGGGGCGTAGCCCTAAAAATTTGAAGTTGGGGCGCACACGGAATTCTGGGGCAGCACACCCGGCGAGGCGAACCCAGTATATATATACACGTATAAAAAGCTGTGAAATCCGAGCAAAACACCAGACGATGTTCGAGCCTTAGGGTTGATGGTGGTGGATTTTAGGGCCGCCAGCAGGAAGCAAATTTGCTGTATCATAACAAGTAGGTTACAATAAATATGGCAAAGCTTCCCTATGTTTCAATAAATATCTCATTCCCACGGGTGGTGGGTATGGGAAAAAATCTGCAACATGGAAGCACAGTGTCCTGGAGAGTGGTTACGATAAAGGGGCGTAGGTACCCAAAAACTCAAAGTTGGGGGCGCAGCCAGCTACGGGGAGCGAGGACCTAAACGAGGCCGAGCGAGCGAGTATATATATTATACACGTACAAGAAGCTGTGAAATCCGAACAAAAACACCAAAGGTGCAAAAAGTGGAGCCAAGTTCTTTAACCCTAAAAAGGTGTGAAATGGGAGACGGATGAGCCAAGTTCCTAGGTGACAGCATGTAACAGGAACAAAGGAACTTGGCGCGAGGTGGCAAGGTTCATGATCCTCAAGCTATAAGTGTGGTGGGGATCCTAAAACCCACTACGTCCACCGCCACCAACCCTAAGGCTGTTGCCACCTCGCGCCAAGTTCCTTTGTTCCTGTTACATGCTGTCACCAAGGAACTTGGCTCATCCGTCTCCCATTTCACACCTTTTTAGGGCTAAAGAACTTGGCTCCACTTTTTGCACCTCTGGTGTTTTTGTTCGGATCGTATTTTCAATGAATAAATCTGTTTATTCATTACACTTTTACGCCCAATTATTTTCATCCAATTTTCTCTATATTCACGAGAACATAGTGGACGAACTGGATCTAATCAACAACAGTGGTGTGTGAAAAATATAATTCTGTTTCGATGTTTAAATGTGGAACATTACCTTCGTACGTGATAAGCCAGAGAAGGTTACCTTCAGGGATGTATTTACGGGGCGGGTCCGGGGGTACGGACGCCCCCCCACCAAACTCACGGTTTTATGGGAAAATAGTATAAATATAATTTTATATTTTTGATATACATTTCATGCCCAGATACACCTTGGCACCCCCTGGAAGTATTTGGAAACACCTCAAAATCAAATTCTGGATACGTGCCTGGTTACCATTCTTACCGTGATGATGATGGATGTTCTGCCCCAAGGCAAGGTGAACCAATAGGGATGAAGATGACAACCTAAGGACGAGACCTACAGTTTAACGTGGGCTCCGAAATATTTGAGTCCGCGCCAGAAATCGAAACTGGAACCCCCTGATAATATGACAGCGAACATTACCACTCATCCATAGAGAATACTTTACGGAGTGAAAAAAAAAAAGTGACTTGTTACACTTACACCAGAAGTAGATTTCGCCAACTTTCGTTAAGAATTTAACGAATCGTTAAGCAACTTCAGCTGCAAGATTCATTAGGCCTAAATAAGTTAATGATTCATTAAATAGTTAACGAAGGTTGCTGACATGTGAGACTTGACCAAAGCTTACACCTTGCAACTAAATTCAAGTTTTTTTTACGTAAGCAATAAATTTACTGTTTCAAAGTTATAGTTTCAAATAACTATACCTAACCTGAAATTAGTAACGTATGAATAAAAAGTCGATTCTGATCATTCCAAATCAATTTGATCAATTTGGCTCGTTCAAATCACTGCAAGGCAGCTATTCAATCCGTTGGCGAAACCCACCGCAGGTATCCCCGCAAGAAACGTCTGTCTCCCCTTCCAGATTTCTGAAATTTCATTTAAGATGCTATCAGGGATGGAATTTAGATACTATCACAGATGAGAAATCGCTTTCCTGGAACAATAATTTCGGATACAGAGCTGCAATGGGTCTTTTATTGGCACCCAACCTGATCTGGAGGGCAAAACAGTTTTCAAGTATTTTCTTGCGTCTGAACAGTGTTTCTTTTAGGGGCGGGGTGTGGGGGGAGGGAGACCGAAGGTGTTACGGTCAGAGCATGCTAAATACGACGCCTAAAATTCCAAGTTCATTGTAGTTCCCAGACTGGGTCAATCGGGTTAAGTTTCGGACCAAGTCGCCAAGTCATCGAAAGTGACCCGATTTCAGCTCAATTCGGATAAGATTTTGAATTACTAGAATCTTTGGATTTTATTAAAGAGAGCTAAAGTAATTCACTTAACTAACCTGACCTAATCTAATCCTCACTATTTCCGGGGGATTATAAAGTGCAACTAGTACTGTAGTCCTAGAATTTTCACATGGTATACGCAGTGAATCTTTAAACGGAGAATATGTTTGCACCAAATTTTCATTCATTTCTCTATTAAATACAGAGATGATATAATTTAATTTCTACAAAACAAAAAAGGGAAGGCAAAAGCAATGAAATGATATGCATAAGTTGTTGCATTGAGAGGAGAAACAAAAACATTATTGAGACTTTCACACAACTACGAAGCATCAATATCTGTTAACAACCAGGTACAATTCTATGTAAGACTCACTTTCTCAGCCCGTTATGAGACTTACTCCATACATCGAAAAGTCAAATTTTTACCTTGTTTTAGAAAACGTTAAGTCAAGTCTCATATTACTTAAGACTTGCACTAAAAGACCTCCTAAGCTAACAATAGTTCTGCTCAAATTGACGGTATACTACGGTATATGAGTATTTATACAAAAATATTGTTAGGTCTACAGTCAAAAGATTGCGATTAAATGCTGATGCGCATCATGTAGTTATACCCTCTTCCCCTTCAACATTTGTTCTCTAACAAGCGGAACCAAAAGTATTTGACTGTAACAATCTCATCGGGGTGATTAGGAAATTAAATAATAATAATAAAAAAAAAAACGAAACGGAAGTAATTGGTAGACGCGTCTTTGCAAAAGAAATACACTAGTGTGTGTGGTTAATCAAAGGGTATACGGCGTAAACCTCCGTATACCCTCGACTACAGCCCTGTGTGCAACCAATATCGGTACTAACGATCAGTATCACAAACATTGGTTAAGATTTTTTTCTGATCCAGATAAATGACTTTTAACAATTTCGCATGTATAGTCACATTTATATTCACATTTAATGACATTATGAAATCGAAGTACCTATATTGGCACACTGAAGAGCAAGTATAGTATGGAGAGTACATGGTTCACAATTCCGATTCATTGCTTCTAGTTACGTTCAACTGATTCTGGGACAAAAGGGCACAGAATTTAACCAATACTATTTAGAACAGTGGGGCGGAACTGTCAAATACATAACCCTGAAAGGGAAGAAATTAACCATGAAATAAAAATTTCATCATGACTCATTTAGTTGGGGCAAATCTTAAAAAAAAACCTGTAATGTGAACGGATATAAGCCAAAGTGCTGAATTTGAATTTTTACTGATGACCTTTAGGCATCTCACGCCGGAATAGGGTGGCGGAGAGGATGTTAGAAGGTAGCTCGCTAGAGTCTAGTTTTATAAGCATTTTCCTGGTGTGATAAAAAAAATCCCTGGAAAAGCCTCAGCCAGAATTAGCGGCCACCGGGATCGTGCCAAGGACTTCCCTTACTCTACCAACTAAGCTACGGTCACTTGCTGTGCGACAAAATGCTGTTCCCACCCATACAATTAAATTTATCTTATCTAACATAATTTTACCTACAGTTAAACTAACGTACGCTAAGTATAAAAATAATAATGCTGAATAAACTTAAATTCTGAGGTCAAAACTGAACACGTTAGGTAGTGGAAGTTATAAACTAAAGCACATTCAGTGTTGGATATTTACAAGAAGGAGACCAAACGGAACATGACGAAATAGAGACCAGAAACTCAATAACCACGAACTTTTGTGTTAGAAATGTATGCTATCTACAACACAAAGTAACATGTTCAATAAATAACTGTTTACTAAATTAAAATAATATTTAATAAAATCTAATTAAGTATAATATTCGTGTTGTTGATTTTCCGGGACTTTATAATTCTTCATTACTTGCATTAACTGCTATACTGAAAACATATACTGCATAAAAAAGATGTGTTAATTCAACACAATGCGGTGACCCAGCGTGACTACCACTTTTATG
Organism: Lepisma saccharinum; assembly: GCA_022664845.1. Classification (NCBI taxonomy): domain Eukaryota; kingdom Metazoa; phylum Arthropoda; class Insecta; order Zygentoma; family Lepismatidae; genus Lepisma; species Lepisma saccharinum. Next base: position 5,595 of record JAGDQP010065869.1, on the reverse strand, counting down.
TGTTAAATCAACACAACACACGGTGTTGATTTCGGTACTGTGAAAAAAATACGGCACAGTGAGATTTGAACATGGGTTGCTCAGTCAGAAGTCGAGCGTCTTACCGACTTGGCTAAATCGTCAGACAGAAAAGACAGTAGATGCAAACGATATTTAGTGAACAACATTTGAATTAAACTACTACACTATAGAATTAAACAGTGTATGGGATCAAATATGTGTTGCTGAACCTCCAAAGCAAACTAAGTTACTTGCACGACTTATCCTATGGTGTAAACCCTTTCTATTTGTCAATTGAGAACCAGAATTCCCATTAATTGAGAATATTCTATTTCTATGAAAGCAAGCAAGATGGCGACAGCAAAATACTTGGGCATCATTACTGCTTTCTTATCGTAACAACATGTCAAATGCTGCGCTAGCTTTCATAGAAATTGAACATATTCTCAATGAATGGAGATTGTGATCCCTAATTGACCGATGAAAAAGTGATTAAATCATGGCATAAGTCGTAAGAGTAACTTGTTTGGGGTTTAGCAACATTTTTTTATCCTCTTTATTGTGTCAATCTAGTGCTTTTTTTCCGTCTGACGATTTAGCGAAATCGCTAAGACGCTCGACTTCTAACTGAGCAACCCATGTTCAAATCTAACAGCAGCCGTAACTCTTTTTTTTCTTCCAGTACCGAAATCAACAACGTGTGTTGTGTTGATTTAACACACAAAAGTGGTAGTCACGCTAGGACACCGCATTGTGTTGAATTAACACAGCTATTTTTTACTGTGTACGCCTACAATTGTTCTGGATAACAATTAAATTGGAGCTAATAAAATTATTCCCAATGCAAATGTAATTATGAACATTTCTAGCATGGGTGGATTTATGCTGGGCATCCCCCCCCCCCCCCATTTAACAAAATCAAGAATTTTCTCATTTTAAACGATAGCTTTTAAAGTAATTGCCCCCAGGGCCTCACTCGTGCCTCCCCCCCGGGGATCTCTCCTAAATCCGTCCATGAGAGAAGGTAAAAATGCACGAAAAGTGTAATAACCTGAATTTTTGAAAAAAAAAAAAAAACTTCAACGATGGCTGATATTATTACATCGATTCTTGTCTAACTCAACGATATACCGTAAGTAGGTGGAACTGAACGTAATTTATATGAATGGAAGGGTTCAACCCCGTTTTTATTCTTATTTATTTGATTAATTCGGTTAGATTAATTAACAGCGTTTTCCTCCAGCTTTAATTTGTAACGTTACTATTGATAGACACTGTGGTTAAATTCAGCCGGGGACCAGGTCTGGTACATTTTTCATTGCTAGAGCCAGGCCTTGGTACTTTTCCCACTCATAGGGAGAGGTTCGATTGATTTTAAAATTTCCTAGATCCACTATGCATATAAAACCTTTGTGTGGTATTCGCTTTGAAGTTATCACGTTTATTCATTAGAAACTGTCTTCAATGGCACTCTTCAAGTTCTACTTTATTACAGATTCAAAGTCCGTGACTCTAACCACTGGACCACGGGGTTTGAGTAGCCCTAATCGTCACAATAATAATTCGAAATCGAATAGAGTGAATTTCGCCTAGAACCTAGGGAATATTTTAACCTTCATGGACCCCGGTCTTATTTATTTTCAATTTAAGTATCGGTTAGGAAATATTACCGTTTTTCTTCTGTTAGATTAGTTTGACAATTGTTTACTCTGAAATTGGTAGATCTGTATCTTTGCCTATCATATTAGAGGCAGATAGTCGCGACAGGACCGAATCTTCGCGTTACAGTGGTTATCACGACGAAGTCACAAGAAATCGAAACTAGGCCTACCTGCACCGCGTTTACCTAAGCTGAAACTGTTCCAAATTTCATTCTCACCACCGATTACTAGGCCCAACGATATTAATTTTTCTCAAAATTAAGGTTGGAACATGATTTTTAAAACTATTCTCACAAAAGATAAATTCCCTACTGTAAGGGAGACAATGTAGAGGAAAAACTTAAAACCTTTTTGCGGTCGTCATTTCCATTATGACGGGGGGGAAATGTCATTTTCATGATGCATCGCTGAACAAATCCTACACGATACCATTGTATTCAAATAAATGGAGAGTAACAAAAGACGTAATCATGTCGTCCTGCACTCCGGCTATCATAAAGCATTCCGCCAACAAAATAGGTGAAGCAGCTCCGGACCATAGGTTCCTCTGCCTCCTTGGTAGGCCCCTGCTTCAACACGAAGCTAAAATGAATACTTAATCGTTAGAAATGAACATGGAATCACTATATGTAAGCGCAAGACTCTAAACTGGTCTTATGTATAGTTAAATAATATCAAGGAATCTGTAATGAATTTCTTCGTATTTTAAAATGTAAATGATACCCACCATTGCTGCTTGAGACTTGGCCAAAGCGTCAGAGAACAGGAATTCACTCACAGTGTTGCCAGATAGCCTAGAGACTGGAGAATTGCGAAAGAAGAAAATTGTCTCGCTAGAGTAAATAATCTAGGAAGTAATCTTTATCTTTGTTTATAGATCGAAACATATTAACGCCTCATTAATCAAAACATATCTTATATATCAGTGCTGGTTAGATGTTAGTGTCTTAAAAAAATTTAAATTCTCAGTGGTACGCACTATAGAGCAAAACAGTGATGTACGGTGACCAGATTATGGAAAGAGAAAAACAGGACATAATGTTTTGATATCGGCCCTGTAGTTTAAGTTACTTTTTCTCAGTTCAATCATTGAAATAATGGGATGGTAATGCGACTCGGGCAAATCTAGGGCCATGGTGGCTCAATTGTAGAGCGTTCACTACTGTTCCTTGAAACCTCGGCTCGATCCCAGCTCATGCTATGTGGACCATGTGCGTAGGTTTTCTCGGGGTTTTCCTGTTTCCTCTCACTTTCTTTATTCCCATCAATCATTCGGCCCGAGTCAAAGTTGTCTAAAGTTCTTAAATATTAAAATAAAAAAGAATAGGACAAATTTATTTCGCGAAAATTGTACCGCGACACTGTAATCATTGAGAATATCACTTAGATTGGCTAATGTATAGTGGGAGCCATGCCGATATAGTATCTTCAGTATGTCTCTTCCGAAGTTGTTCTATACACATCTTCAGAGACGTTTTTAACTATATAGGAGAAGCAGAACCTGAAGGGAAAAAGCTCGTTTTATTGAAGCAGATTTGGCCTGAACCGAAAGTCGCCTAAAGTATAAAATTAATTTCAATTCAAGCAGATTTGTGAACAATAGTAGCAAGCGTAACACTATATGGACTTAAATTCATACATAGAGTTTAACGTCCGTCAATTGATAGCTGAGGTTTGCGGACAGGAAATGAATATAAGGAAAAGGCCACTGTTATTATTTTAGATATCATCCCTCCATTCGTCTGTTGAGACTGAAGAAACCCTCAGTCGGGATTGTTTGCCATCCGATATTTAGTCCAGGACCTTGCGAATGCTAGAGAAATGCTCAACTTTGCTACATACATGGTATTGTGATACAGATATGACATCAACACACAGTAAAAATTATATGTGTTAGTTCAACACAATGCAGTGTTCTAGCGTGACTACCATTGTTTTGTGTTAGAAATCAACACAACACATGGTGTTGATTTCGGTACTGGGAAAAAAGTTACAGCTGCAGAAAGATTTGAACATGGGTTTTTGAGTTAGAAGTCCAATATATTACAGTCTGGGCTAAATCACCAGACAAACACTAGATTCAAACAGTTTAGAGGATAAAAAAAATATTGCTGAACCCCAAACACAAACAAAGTTAATCTCACGACTTATGCCATGATTTAATCACTTTTCTATTTGTCAATTAGGGATCAGAATTTATTGAGAAAATGTTCCATTTCTATGAATGCAAACACAGAATTGGATATGTTCTTACGATAAGAAAGCCGAAATGCTGGTCAAGTGTTTGCCTGTTGCCATCTTCCTTGCTTTCATAGAAATGGACATTCTTAATGAATGGGAATTCTGGTTCCCAATTGACAAATAGAAAGTGATTACAACATGGGATAAGTCGCGCAAGTAATTTAGTTTGTGTTTGGGGTTCAGCAACATATTTGATCCCCTACAGTATTTGAATCTATAGTGTAGTCGTTTAATTCAAATGTTCAATAAATATCGTTTGCCTCTAGTGTTTTTTCTGTATGACAATTTATCCAAGTCGATAAGACGCTCGAGTTCTAACTGAGCAACCCATGTACAAATCTTGCTGCAGCCGTAACTTTTTTCTCCTAGTACCGAAATCAACACCGTGTTTTGTGTTAACACACAAAAAGTAGTAGTCACGCTGGGACACCACATTGTGTTAAATTAACATGGCTATATTTTTACTGTGCAGAGTAATATCATTAGTGTAAGAAAGATTCCTGAGTGACGCTTTCCATGTAAAATCATTTCGTAAAATTTGCTGCACGTAAGTTAAAGTTACATTATGTGATTATTAAATGCATCAGAGTTTCAATTTCTAATTGTGATATTTCAGTTGCCCACAAATTCTTCATAATTGAGAAAATCTGTTCTGAGCTGGGACATACAAATAAATTCTACAATTGGTAAAATGTTATGGAAGAGATTCCATGCTATTTCGTAGCGAGACATTTCATAGAGCGACAATACGTAGCCGACACTACATAGCCACGACATTTCATAGCTGCGACACGTAGCGGCGACATTTCATAGCGGCGACACTACACATAGCCAAGAACTTTCATAGCCGCGACACTTCATAGCGATGAGTTTTCATAGCCGCGACTTTACATAGTGCCGACACTACGTAGCCATGACTTTAATAGTCACTATTTTACGTGACGACAACAGTATGTAGCCGCCAGCTTACATAGCTCGAGCTCGGGCGATCGTGCTACGTAGCCAGTACATAGCTTTAATTTTCGTGATAAAATTCGTACTCCGGACAGTGCATAGTACGTGTTTCCTTAACGTCTAACATGCAGCTTTATTTCATAGCCACGACTTACCAGTTTCTACCATGACTAAGTTTCGAGCATTTATGTTATCGGAAAATATCTGATAAATTTACAGAGTTTAATTTTATCATCTTTCGTTTTACGTTAGCTTATTTTCAGTATATGAGATAGGTAGCGATTCACCTAGCAAATGCTTGCGTTTAAGCTGAGTGAAGATTATTTATTTATATATCACACCGTATTAACATTTTCTAAAGAATACTTATTTTTCTTAGTCGTTAAATGTTAAGGCCACAGTGAAAGTTAAAGTTTTGTAATAATTATTAATATTGTATAGCAAAATCATTTAACGAAATATTGTGAATAGCAACAGGTTACATAGAGCAACGCTACATAGCCACGACAATTCGTAGCGGGGAGCCGGCCGGGTGGTCGAGCGGTCTGCGGCGGTAGGCTATCGACTCAACGGTCCCGGGTTCGAGTCCCGGCAGGGGCATGGGTGTGGATTTTAACACTTAACAGCTAAAGGCAAATCGTGACGGGCCGAAGTCCAAAGTTACTAAACTGGCCCATATAAAAATAAAGTTTACCAAGTTTTTTTATCGTAGCGGGGACACTGCATAGAGGCCACACAA
>JAGDQP010065868.1:0-11359 GCA_022664845.1 Lepisma saccharinum | reverse complement strand
AACAAAAAGTGGGTGTTCATCTTGATCGGGATTAGAAGAAATACAAAGTGTTTAGATTATTAGTGTATGTGATTTCTAATTTCGCACACACTGGTGTAAAATCAAGAGGAATAAGATGGGAGTATCTATTGAACAATATCGGCAAACCATAGGAATCTGGAACATAAGAGTAAGGTGCGTTCCCGTTGGTGCAGCAGTAGCGTTCAGTGAATCTTGTGTTTGTACGTTCTTTATTGGCTTGTTCTTGCAGTGATACTGGTGATAGGATCTGCGGAAAAGAACCCGGACCATTATTCTCTGGACGATGTGATGGAAAAGCTGGATAAAATGAACAGTAATATTGTAAGGATACAACGAGTAACGGCGGAATTTAGTGAACGACTTGACAACCTGACGAAAGAGCTTCACTCGGTGAAAACAGAAAACGATACATTGAGGACCCTTATAAAACAAAACGAAGGACTATTGATCAATTAGAAAACCACTCTAGGCGCAATCAACTACTCTTCTACAACTTAAAGGAGCAAGGGAATGAGCGTTGGCAAGATAGTGAAATATTACTTCGCCAGTTTTTGTAGGAAGAGCTTGGAATTAATACTACCGATTATGACTTCGAAAGATGCCATCGCCTCGGGGTTAAAAGAGGGGATCATCATAATAGGCGTATAATCGCGAAATAAAGTTCATTCAAAAATAAATCTGGAATTTTATCTTGCGCTTACCACCAGGAAACACGCCGGTCTCGATCACAGAGGACTATTCTCCTCGTGTGCGTGACATACGATCGGAACTCAAAACACCCATCCAGAATGCGAAATCTGCGGGACTATGGGCAAAATTAGTAAATGACAAATTGTACGTTGAAGGAAAGCCATTTCCCTGAGTCACCTGAAGAACTCTGATAAAATATCTTTTTTTCTGGACCTACTCTCGACAAGCACGAAAAAGTGCATGAACTCCCAACTCCACCGCCCCTCGCTCCTCAAGATAAAGGAAAAATAACTGCGCAGCCTTCTCAGCCTACGGATGAACAGTACCACCATTCTCTTTTAAGATCAAAATCCTATCTGGAAGATGTTTCCCCCGCCCCTCACAGCCTCCGCCTCTCTTAGTCCCCTCCACTGATTATTCCAGCCAAAATCTTAAAAATCTCCACCGCATGGGGCTGGAGAAGACCCGCACAACTGTAAAGAGTAAGAGAGATGACTAACAGGTAGGAGGTACGAAAACGGAGCTATTGTCTGTGAGTGCAAATAGTAAACATGGATCCCCAAATTTGGCTGACTATATTGTGAAGTGTTCTAGTGGTATAGAAGTAAAAAACGAAAATAAAAAAAATAATCTAAATGCAAAATGTTGATGAAATGCGTACTAAGTCCAATGATTTCTACACTAGTGTTTTATCCAATAGTTATGATCTGATAATAATAAGTGAAAGTTTGTTATCTGATGATCAATTTGATTCAGAATTCTTTGACACGAGATATAAGGAGTTTCGTCATGAGAGGAACTTCGAATTGCTTGGATAGGCGATAGGTGGAGAGGGGTCATGTTGGGGTGTCTACAAAAACATATGTTTACATGCATTATGTAAACTCTATTGATAGCTATTTTGAGTGCATTATAACTAAGCTTACTATAAAGATGTTATAATTATATGATTGTGTTGTATACATTCTACCAGACTCGAGTGAAACAGTTTATGAATTTATTGAGAGTAACTGTCCAGTAGGAATCACTATACTCTGCCTTGGGGATTTTAACATACCTCAAATACTTCATTCCAGTTTTGACCTTTTACACGCAACACAGATGTGTTGTATCATGTCATTATTAAATTTAGAATCATTTAATATTATCCGTAATGCCAATGGTCGCACATTAGATCTAGTATTAACAAACATTATTGGCGTCATTGTAGTTAGAGAAGAATGCCTCCTTGTTCATGAAGATAAACAGCATCCCGCATTACTTTATTCGTTTTTACATAATCAACTGAAAAAGGAGAAACTAGAGAGCATTATTACTGGGTTTAATTTTAATAAGGCTAATTTCGAACAAATGTATACCGAATTGTCGAGACTAAACTTGAACTAACTTTCCCATTTGAGTGACGTAAATGAAGCATTCGGGCAATTGTATGATATGATTTACACTACAATGAGCATATGAGTTCCCCGTAAGAAATGTAATAGTAATAAATATCCGTCTTGGTTCACTTATAACATAATTCAGAAGCTTAAATGTAAGACATATCATCATAGGAAAATGAAAACTGATGAAGACGTTGCTTTTCATCGAGAAAAATTTCTCATATTACGTAGAGAGATAAAATTAGAAATTTCATTAGCCTTTGGATGTTTCATTGAAAGCTCAGAATTAAGTATTAATAAAGACCCGAGACAATTTTGGAATTTTGTTAAAAGTAAGACAAAACATCTCTCATCCACTTCTTTGAAATACAGAGAAAAAGAGGCTAGAAAGTAACAGGGAAGTATCTAGGTCTTTTGCACATTATTTTCAGTCTGTATTTAGAACTGTAACACCCCAGTACAAATCTGAAATTTTGTGAGACAACCCTAGATGTGAACTTTGAAACACGTTACAAATAAAAGGAATTAAAATGAAAGAAATTGAGCAATCAATCAAAATGTTAAAAACTAAGGTGTCTTGCTGGTCGGTCGAAATTCCACCTTATATAATAAAAGGTTGTGCTCAGATTCTTAAATACCCATTAAATATTTTATTAAATATATCTGTAAAAAATTGTGTATTCCCTTGACAAGTGGAATTAAAGTTTAATTTGTCCTATTTCAAAATCCTGGGAATACGAAAGATGTCGAAAACTTTAGACCAATAGCTATTTTATGGTCGTTTGGAAAAGTATATGAATGTGCTATGTATAGGCGAATACTGAATCATGTAAACTCCATTTTTTCACCATATCAGCATGGCCTTTTGAAAAATAGATCAACCACAATAAACTTAGCAATTGTAACTGACTTCATTGCAATTGAGCTAGATATAGGAGGCCAAGTAGAGGTCGTATACCCTGATTTCAGTAAAGCATTTGATTTCGTTGTTCATTATATCTTGCTAAGGAAACTTAAGTTTTTCAATTTTTCTACGGGAACATTAAAATTATTAGCTTCGTATGTACGTAAACGTAAACAGGCAGTAATTTTTAAAGGTTATATTTCTGAATATTTTGAGACACTGTCCGGAGTGGCACAAAGTTCAAACCTCGACCCTTTATGATTTCTTTTAGTTATTAATGATATATCTGAGTGCATCGAGAACTCCCATATTCTCTTATTCGCGGATGACCTGAAAGTGTACGCTAGAATGGAATCAACTGAGGACAGTGCCAAACTACAAAAGACTTGGATAATGTCAAAGAATGGTGCGACAGGAATAAATGTGTAATTAATATAATACAATAAAAAATTGAACCGAAAGTAAATGTAGATATATTTCGAATGACTGAGAAAGAATTTTAAATAACTGTAGGTGAAGTAATATGAGTGTTTCTTTTATCTGTAATTACTATCATGTACACACAAGCACGGTAATAAGGCATATTGCCTATTGTGTTATGTTTTGAATAAATAAATAAATAGAAATGTTTAACTAAACAGTACACATTGAGTGGTGTACATTTATTTTCAAAACCCTGGAATCACACATTTCAGTGCTGAAGCAGAACAATGAAAACTTAACTCTTCTAACCTCTCCTAAAAGATATTTAAAAATACATATTGGCAGACCAAACTACTCATCTTCGACATAGTTATGCCCAAAAGGTACATACAAGATAATACTTAAGGTGGCCGAGTGGCAATCACGTTAATTTAATATACAGATGGTCACAGGCTCATTTCTCATAGAGGTTAATGAAACGAAGGTTTGGAATCCATTTTTCCTTGTAGATTCCGTTTTTAAAAGTCCACGGATTTACTTAGGCGTTAAGAACAAGTCAATAACAAACAAAACACTAACTATTAATGATTATAGAAAAATAAAAAAGCCAATAATAATAATAAAATCAGAAAACAGATACATTGATGCTGTCGAGCACAAGAGATGTGTAGACGCTAACTAACAAGAAGACAAATAAACATCAAGTATAGACCCCAAACTTATGACCATGCTATAGGGCGCTGAAATAAGAATCAGTTACAATTGTTATTGGCGGTTTAACTTATTTTTAAAGAAGTTTTTTTACGTGTCAGTGTGTTTATATTCTCAAACCCAGGGGGCGCATTGCCCCTCCCTAAATGACGTATCGGTCCTGCAATTGCGGGTCGCGTAAAAACGGCGGCTATTTGCCAGTGGATCTACGTCGGCTATCCGATCATCGCGGCCGCTGTGACGACGGTGGTTATCCGCCAATGTCCACCAGTGAATCGACGGTGGATATCCATCAATCGATCACGCTTTAAAGAGGACGACTTTCCGCTAGTTGATTGATGGCGTATATCTGACACAAGGCTGTCCGCTAGTGTATGCCTGTGGACCTCCGGTAGTGGCGGCAAATTGCTCACTGGGGTAAGGCCACACGAGGATTTAGAAACAAAATGCGAGAATGTCTTATGTAGAAAATTGGGAAGACAGAGGAGAACGGGAAGACAATAACATACGAGATCTATAGAAAGGGAAAAAACTTGTGAAGAAAAGGCTACCAACCAAGGCTAGGGATGGTCTGAAATCAACGTAGGGATCTTCAGGCGAATGCGACTAAAATTCTCCAGGTGTGGATATTAACTACTCTATCTTGGCCCGAGACAAGTAGATTCAATGCTGTAAATAAATAATCTCGTGTTTGACTCGGAAGCTCCATATTGTTGGTGACCTAAGCCAAAATTCTCTATAGGACATAAATAAAGTTCAAATGCAAGCTATTGGTTCAATATAATCAGTGCAAAGACGTTCCACTTCAGTCTGTACGTTTCACGTATCTAGTTTTGAGTACCTTCATCAATGGATATTAACGGATAATTCGTACGTCCGTTTCGCCAGATTACGTAATGTTTTGTGTGTTAGGCGGTATATTTTGCATTTACGTCATGCATAGTACGAGAAACGTCTTGCTTGACTTTCTAACGTAACATAATTCTGTGAATTGTAAAAAAATATAATAAAAACTCGTACAAAAAGGAAAAGCTAAACTCAGGTTTACACGAGAACATGGAGAAAACAAAATCTATGATTACAAACCGAAACACAAAAGATATAGGAAACAGGGACTTAATAATTAAGAATAAGATCATAGAGAAAGTAAATACATTTAAATGCATACGAGGATATGTAGCAAGCAAGAACGAGGTCCAGGGATAGATAAAAGGTAGCTTAGCATCGGGCAAACTCATGCTTCTATTCAGTACGAAAACTTTTACCCTTAAATGTTAGAATGGGTGAAAATTCACCCAGCAAGAAAATAAACAAGTAGCATGAGTTAGCAACAATGCTGAGGGTTTTAGTTTTCCGTGTATTCTACTAAAAGTCGTTGCTAAGACTGTGTGTAGAAAGGTCATTTATACGAAGTTTAATTAAGTGTACTGTAACTTTCCGGGTGATTTTTCACTCACTCTAGTAACGAGAGGTAAAATAGTTATCAAAGTATTTAAGGGTTAATATCAAGAACGTTTAAACGGAAAATATTCAGAATTGTTATTTTGCCTGTAATATTTTATGGTTGCTAAAGTTGGAATACGACCCTGGCAAATGAATTTGAGAATAAGGGTTTGAGAAAAAAATACGAACCGAAACGGGACGAGATAAGCGGAGAATGAAGGAAACTGCATAATGAAGAAATCCGCACACACAATAATTCACCCGACATTATAAGAATATAATGTAATCTCGATGGCTAAGATATGCAGGACATGTAGCTGGAATGGGAAAAAATGACGATTATATTCCATCGTTGTTAGTAAACCGGAATGAAAGAGGCCGTTCGAAAAATAGAGACGTCTTTGAATTGAAATATTAGAAGGGATCTTCGAGAGGTAAATTTTGAAGATGAAAACAGGATTCATGTTGCTCAGAATGGAATCCAATGGAAAACGTTTGTCTCTGCGGTGATGAACTTGTGAGTTCTGTACACCATAGTGTTAGTTAGTAGGATGGCGAGAAAGGCTGTAAGCATTGGAAGGCGTAGGAGGAAATTCACTAATGTATTGAAGCAGGTAGCTTGGAAGGGGGTCTGAAACAAGACTACTTAAGACAGAAGTCAAAACAATTGTTTATAGCGCAGTTGCTAGAGAAGTAAATTGTAAGAGGAATGATGGGATTCCCTCCCACTTATATAACATTCTCTCATCAAGTACTACACAAAATCTGTTAAAGAATAGACCTTACCTCCGTCTCTACACCGTTGGTAGAAGAACCCAGGTCCTGAGAAAGAACTCACCAATCGATCAACCTGAGTGATATTTTTCTAAGGTTTTCCTCAGTTCTACCAGGCAAATGCTGGGATGATACATTCGAACTATGTCCTGGTCAACTTCCTACTAACTACTCTATCTTGGCCTGAAACAAGTAGATTCAGTGCTGTCAATAAATGATCTCGTGTTTGACTTGGAAGCTCCATATTGTTGGTGACCTAAACCAAATAGGACATAAATAAATTAAAGTTCAAATTCAAGCTGTTGGTTCAATATAATTAGTGCAAATGCGCTTGTTGATTCCACTTCAGTCTGTACGTTTCACTTGTCTAGTTTGGACTACTTTCATCAATGGATATTAACTGATAATTCGTACGTCCGTTTCGCCAGATTACGTAGTGTTTTGTTTCGTGTGTTAGGAGCTATATTTCGTATTTACGTAATGCATAATAAGAATAACATCTAGCTTGACTTTCTAACGTAACATAATTCTGTGAATTGTGAAAAATATAATAAAAGTTCGTACAAAAACGAAAAGCTAAACTGAAGTTCTGACCTTATCTCTTACTGAGAATTGTATTATAATGTTGAAAATGAAAAACGAAGCAGAATCAAGCATTTATTTGTAAATACAAAGAAAAGTTAAAGTTATGTTTTATATATAAAAAAAAGACGGATAAAATATGAAGTGGGTTAGAGTGGGGAAATGTTCTCTTTTATTTATTTGTTTGTTGTTAAAAGTGGATATGATTCTGCAGAAAGAGAAACGAGTTAAGTTAGTTAATGGGCATCCACAATTGGCCAAAAATAGGTAAAATTACAGGAAAATCTGGAACTGTATAATGAGTTTTGAAGTTTTTGTTCATGGGAAACCAATTTATGTCAATGTGAAGTGCAGGAAATTAGTGTTAGAAGAGTTTAATGAAGGACTATATGTGTGCGGAAGTTGTGCGCTGCGGAAAGTGAGTGAAGAATTATTTAAGGAAAGAAAAGTTTAAAAAATGTTCTAGTGCACGAGCTACTACTTTAAGTATCAAAGTTATATCCACCAGAAGTACATTCAAACTACTCTGCCCTGAGGGCCTCGTCCATCCAGGACGACGCCCCCTGCGCTTACGATGCTCCTGCACACCCAAACTCCCCATTGGTCCCCCGCGGATTGTGCTAATATCACACCTCAGTAAACCTGCGGGTTTTTCAATGTAATAGTTTTTAGGTTAGGTTTGACGTTTTTTATGAAAATTTAACAGTGTGTTTTTTGGGCTGATTTGTGAAAAAGTAGTAAGCGAAAGTGGATGCCATATAACCAATAAATGCCAAGCGAAATGTTATGAAATATTGAACTTGATTTTTAAGCCTTTTAGGTGCAGAGAAATGATATGATTGCTGAAACTGGCAGAAATGAAACCAATGTAATGTGAGGTTTCTTGCAAACATAAGTCGGCTAAGTCAACAAATGTAGAAATTTCTTATTCAGAAAAAAAGTACGTATTTCTGTCTGATCGCCCCAGTTAGTTCTCCATATTCAAGGAAGGTATGGTACTTTATGTTTCCAGATCTACATGCATTAGCATTGGCACTGAATATTTCAAAGGCATTTTTTTCAATTCGGAATTTTTTTTTTTACTTATCTGACTTTACACACGTAGGCGCCAATATGATTATAGGTTTGGGAGAGTTCAAGGTCTTTTCTTTTTACCCTGCTGAGCAACAATAACAAAAAGATTACCCTAGAAGGATCTTCGTTCTTTTCCGTATGTTCATTGCGAACACGTATTATACGTTTTTTTGTGAAATCCCATATTTTATTGCTAGTGTTGTGAATTGCTAGTGTGTGTATGTGAATTATGTAAAGAAAATACAATAGAAGATAATTTCTCTCTTTTGTTTGCACTGAAACCAACTTACCTTCTAGTACTTGTCTTGCTGGTCTGTGTTCAACTCCAAGGAAGGTATGTTTCCTTTTATTTTAATCACATAATGCAAAAATACCGTTCTATACTGCGATTGTACGATACCAGATTAAAACTGTAATTCAGTTATTAAATTTATATAATACACCGGTGTATTTAATTGGAAAATAATAGTATTCTTACTTCTTTTAGTTTCTGATTTTCTACAATTCATTCCAAACATAGATGAGAAAATTATGAGCTTTAATATGACACTACATTCAATATTGTCTGACGTTTATTATTTATTCCTGTTTACAATCAGTTCTGTAATATCCGAAAACATTTATTGTGTTAATTATATTACAAATCGTATATTATGCAGAAAATTGTTAAGCAGAAAATTGTATATTATGCAGAAAACTAACTATTTGAATTTTGTGCGAAAACCACGAGGGATGAGTGGTCGAGTGCTCGCCTGTGGTGCCTGTAGTCCCTGGGGCGATACCGGTTCGTGCCATGCGGGATTTGTGGTACACAGACAAAATGTTCATGAATTTTCTATTGGTTCTCCAGTTTCCTCCCACTTTCTTCATTCCAACAATTATTTGATCATCATCTGTTCGGCCTGAGTTTTTAAGTTGCCTAAACGCCTTACATAAAATTCGGTTAAACTCTACAATGATAAAACGCTCATCTATTGGATTACTGCACAAAACTGATGTGACGAACTCGTTCCCTAAAGTCCAGTTGGTTTTCAAATAATTAAGTACTGAAACAAGAAATATAATTTTGATCTCTACTTACTATTTGCTGTTATTCGTAATTATTACGATTGTATCTTTTAGCTGCGAATGCAATACATATAGATAGCGTGGAATACAAGCCGTAAAGCTAAGCATGTTTAGACGAAATTTATTAAGAAAAATTTGGTTGACAAAATTTTTGGAAACGAATTCCTCTTTATTTCTATACATAGAAAGATGAGCATAATGTTTTGTGTAGTTTTTATCCTTAAAATACAATGTACTCTGTACATGTATATGTTTGTATGTAGGTATAGCGTATTCAATTACGTCCCTTCCACAAACGATAATCTGTTCGTATTTTCAAAGTTTGGATACAACAAAAGCCAATGCGGATTCGGAGAGTCTGTAAGCAGAAGCATGTGGTAACGAAACAGTGCCGAAACTAAAATTTTAACTGGAAGTTAAATTTATAGTTTCAAGCAGCAAGCTCAATTTCTTTCTGTAGAACGAGCATAAGGGGAAAAATACTAGTGTTTTACAGTTTGTACGTTAGCTAGTTTTTACAGGACAGACCATACTTCAGCAACTTCTTTCTTCGCTAAGAAGTTGGAAAGTAGTTGATGTTGAAAACTAAATAAATTAATTACAAAATTGCATATCAAGGACTGAATTAAAGACCTGAACTGAAAAGCATCCCATGTCCACTTTTTTCGTATTTACACTTCTTTTTTCTGTTCGTCGGTATCTTTGTTCTAAGGGCTATAATATTATATCCAAATCCCACCACAGAAACCCGTTTTTAATACAAAACAATTTCCGCTGAATTGGATAACATACGAAGATCATGACTTGTTTTTCGTTTTTCCTGAAAAATAATATACTCCGGTGGACTTGGGATATTTTACAATTGAGGTCTTGAATTATAGTTTCGTAATGAAATGTACATATAGATATGTTATGGCATCTGGCTATGCTAGAGACGAACACAAGAATATCATATCTGCTAATTTCCAACAACACTATTTCTATTGGGGGGTAAAATATATTAAATTTTGAAATTCAGCATCAGCATAAACTTTATTTAATGGAAACGTGACTTCATTGTGACCAAGAGGTTAACGCGTTTGCTTTCTGTGTACGTAGCAGTTACGAGTCCGTTGCAAACTTACCATTTAGGTACGCGGAAAGATCATAGAGATAATCAGAGAGTAACACGTTCGGCAAAGTTGTCAGTGCTGCTACCCAATTTCCAAAATTTATTATATCAAATTACTTCTATAATATTAAACGTATCTGGATCACGTTTGGCATTTGGGTAATGGGTTAGGCTATAACGTTACTAGTACGGTGTAATTTGACATTCCATGCGATTTGCTTGCCAAGTTTATTAATTTTCTTTTGCACATTCTTCAAGTATTTGGTCTGCAGAATCAGGAAACGCTGGGTCTTCACTTTTATGCATTTTTTTCAATATGGCGGACAGGAATTGGACGCCACCTGCAAGACCTAATGATGTATGTGTTTCAAAAAGAATACTCGTCTCTTTAACGACTCTAAATACACACACAGAAAATCCAAATATACTCTGAGATTTTTTCTGGAGTATTTGCAACTCGTTAGTATAAAAATGTATGGAATGAAGGAAACACGTACTTGCAAAAACGCATTTACTATATTAACTAATACGGAATATTTTACATCACGCTCATTTGTGATAGGAGAAGCAGGAAAACCATTCATAATAATTGATTATACAAATGATACTTACACCACAAAAGGTAATGCTTATTAAATATCATCATTCTCACCATCGTCACTCTCATTGTCGTTCGTAATGGCTGCGAAATCCTTAATATTTTCATAGCCACCGCACTTACAAAGCGGTGTACATGCAAGATTACCTGTCAACCACAAACATCTTGTTTTCAAGCAACCTTACTTGTATCCAGATTTGACAAGCTTCAGAATAACTTGAGGCACTGGCAATTCAAAGCTCTTCATTGCAATTGGCTCACTGCATCCATTGCCATGTAGGGGTGGGATAATGGGCTGAGATAAACGGTACTTCCGATCCTTCTTCCTTATTTCCGAATCTGGAATATTTCATATCTGTTGTGTACACATGTTTTGTGAAAAGCAATTTACCGATCCCACAGCTTCGATGGTATATTTTCCAAACGAAAGGTTTCGAAGGAAAAACTCTATCGCCCTTAAACTGTGCTCTGCATTCTCAGCTACAGGTTGTTCCGCTTAGGACTATAATTATAGAAAAATTTGTAACAATGAAACAAATTATTTGAATGAAGATACGTTGACTTTTGAGTAACACATA